>JABSTQ010009495.1:0-204800 GCA_013358835.2 Ixodes persulcatus | reverse complement strand
TCTTGCCACGAGTGTCAACGACGGAAAAAACCACCGACGAGACCGGCAGGACTTCTTCAGCCTATTGCGCCGCATCTGCCCCGTTCCAGCAAATTGGAATGGACTTACTTGGGCCATTCCCACCATCGACGCAAGGGAACCGATGGATAATCGTCGCAACCGATTATCTCACGCGGTACGCCTAAACGAAATGCCTTCCTTCAGGGACTGCCGTGGAAGTTGCCAAGTTTTTCATTGAGTCCATCGTCCTCCGGCACGGCGCTCCAGAAGTTCTGATTACAGATCGCGGATCATCGTTCATGGCACAGCTGACCCAAGAAATCCTCCGACTCAGTCACACCAGCCATCGTCGTACAACTGCCTACCACCCGCAGACCAACGGGCTGACGGAGCCACTCAACAAGACAATCGCTGACATGATCTCTATGTACGTCGACGTAGAGCACAAGACGTGGGACGAGGTGTTGCCCTACGTCACCTTCGCCTACAATACGGCGGTTCAAGAGACCACTGGATTCACACCCTTCCAGTTGGTACATGGTCGGAAAGTAACGACCATGCTGGACGCGATGCTGCCCCATGAGCCAGCTGACAGTGAGAGCGAGGACGCCCAGGTGGTTGCTCAACGGGCCGAAGAAGTCCGCCAGCTCGCCCGACTCCTGATTCAAGACCAGCAACGCGTCGACGCCGGCCGCTACAACCTTCGTCGCAGGGACGTCCACTTCCAGCCCGGAGACAGGGTGTGGGTGTGGACGCCCATCCGTCGCCGTGGCCTCAGTGAGAAATTGCTGAAACGATACTTTGGACCGTACAAGGTACTTCGTCGCCTCGGGGAGCTGAACTACGAGGTGATGCCCGACGGGACAAGAACATCATCACGCCGCCCACCACGGCCTGAAGTCGTCCACGTCGTGCGCCTGAAGCCATACTACGCCCGATAGGACTGTGCACCTTATGCCTTCCAAATAACTCTTTAGTTTACCGTCCTTTTTATTTGCTTTGTTTTGTTTTGTGTTGCATCGGGGCGATGCACTTTTTAAAGGGGGGAGTAATGCCGCGAGCGCAGCTGACCAGGCAGGCAGCGCGCTCGTGGCCTAACGGTTATCGCGCGTGCCTCCCACGCGAAAAGCCAGGGTTCGATCCCTGGAAGCGACGCATCTTTTGTTATTCTTGCAATCTAGTTTTCTGGTAAATTCGAGAATCCTGTTGCGTGTTCGAGGTCCGAATGCTCTACGCGTCGAACATTCTACGCTGATTATTCCAGAAGCTTACGCATGTACATAAGGGGCTCCGCGTGGCGAACCGGGGTCAGTCTCGCCCCAGCGTTCGACTCTGCTCTACGCCGACTTCGACGTCCGCGACGCTCTGTTATTATTTTCTGTACCTCTTTTATTTTTGGAACAAGTTCGCCACATTAAACGTTTCTTTCTTCCTGTTTATTTATTGTTCTTTTGGTCACCACCCGTGACAATATCCCAGAGGATGAAGAGACTGTGCTTACAACAAGGAAGTCCAACAACCTTGTAAAACAAGAAAAAAAAAAACGTTGGATCCTGAGATTTTTCTAAACGTCGATCAAGTAACGGTTGAAAGTTGGATATTTCACAGCCATATCCGACAAACGCAAGATAAAGCGATCTACGATGAAAAGCAGCTGCATGCAACGCGGGAGCATTGTCTCATTTTGACTTTGCTGAAAACTGGACCATCGTGCTTCCTGACAAAGTTAAAGCATACCACTGAAGAAAAAAAAGTTGCGATATTTACATGTGTAGTGACGACAAATAAAATCTACAAACAGCTTTGCTATCATCAGTGAGGACGTGTGTGACGACGTCGCTCTCACGTGCTTGGCTCTAGAAAAAGTGAAAGAGTGGGTTGAAGACAACGTTGTGGTATACTCGCGGGTGACACACGTAAAGGACGGGGCCACTAGTCATTTTAAGAATCACTACCAGCTTCACCAGTTTGCACAGAATGATTGCCCATAAGCCCAGTGGTTATTTTCTGCATCTGGACATGGGAAAATGCACGCGACGGAGTTGGCGGGCTCGTGAAGCACCAGGCCACGCTGAACAACCTGAGAGAACGTTCAATATTCAGACGGCCAGGAAAATGGTGATCGTTCTATTTGAAAAACTGGGTGCATCTTGCGTATCTGGATGAAAATGAGCTTGTTCGGTATCGTGAACAAAAAAAAAAAAAAAGAATAGTGGCTGACGGTGCGCGCTTTTCCTGGCATTCAGCCTTGGCACGCGTGGCGGCTGTGGAAGTCATCAACAGAAGGAACCTGTGACATTTATGTAACACGGACAGTCGGATCTGGTTAGAAGAAACTTTATTAAATTGTCACATCGAAGAAAGCCTTAGTGTAAAGTGCCGAATTTGATGCCCCAAGGACTGCTCATTTTGAATGCAGGGTTATCTTCTTTATTAGTTTTCTTCGCGGGGTGTTTAACCTACTATTTTACTTGGTAATAGCTAATAATCTTTATGTGATCACCATATGAGAATCACGAAACGTTATCCTCGCGCAGAATAAAATATCTCGGCTTGCCATTCTCCATTTGTACACCGAAAGAATCGAAGCTCTTACAGTACGGCGCGATGGCACCGCTCACCTGAAGTAGTTTGTCACCGGAAATACATAACTAACCTAAACAATTTTAGTATTCTATCTTTAGTTTTGTGTGTGGAAGTAAAGTTGTTTCATTTAACTATAAATTATACTGGAAAGTAAAACTTCACACTGCATCATCTTTTCGCGAATCACAAGTCTCTAATATGATACCTCTTTGTACGCTGTATGTAAAATGCTGTATATAGTTTCTCTTCACTTTTAGTGTGCGACCGATTGCTCTAGTCGTCGGTGACCTCATCTGAATAAGTATATATGAAAGATGTGTGTTAGTTTCCTGAAACTGGAACTCAGAGTCACCTCTCGTATAGAGCACTGCTAAGTGCAGGCTGTGAAAAAGGACTGTACTTTGGGGAGTTGTGTCTTCGTTCTTAATACAATAATGTAACATGTTTTTAATAGAAATGAACGTCGAAATAGAGTATGACAGGGTACCCAAATTAAAAAGAAAATCGAAGGTGGTGTTTTTTTTTCCTTTGCATCGGAATTTTTCGTTGTTTGATTTGTTCCCATGTTTGCCTAAATATATCCCAACTATCGTATCACTCAAATACCTCATTTATAATTTTAAATAACATTCATATATAAATAAAATACTACCTGCAAATTATATGATAATGATTAAATTATTTCACGAGATACAGGCCTGCAAATTTTACCATTTGTCGTTCGAGCAGGCATGTTTGGCAATTAAAAAAAAAAAAAATTAAATAAATATTATTTATTTATATTACAAGCAAGCTACACCAATAGTTTGGTTTTTAAAAGTATTAAAATTCTTCTAATTTTATCCTTTTAGTTATTCAGTTTCAAACGTGCCCCCTCCGCGTTAATGCAACTGTCCACCTCTTCATGCCTTACGATTTTTCCTGTCCACAAACTTTTTTTCTGGTAAAAACTAAGTGTGGATTCGTTTATACCAGACACTAGACAATGGCATATAAAAACATCAGTTGATTTAAAAATGTCGACCAGCCACCCTTTGGTTGATCTTATCTGAAATCACCCTACTATAGTTTGGTATACTTTGGAACTGTTTCCAAGCGCATGTAAAACAAGGTAATTTTGATTGAACGAACTTTGCTTGGAAAAGCTTGAGATCACAAAACGAAATTAAGCATGTATTTGTTTTACTGGCCTCGTTTCCACAGCACGGCTTCTGATGACCCAATATATTTTATTGCAGATGACGCCGTGTTAAAATAACCTTCTCTTACTAACAATGGGAGCTTTGGACTCTTAGAAAAAAAATTAGGCAGAGACGCTTAAGACTAATTACGTGTAGGAAGGCGAAAGCATTTGTACACGCAGCACATTACTACAAGCAGCGCGTCCGCCACGTCTTCCTATTGCACACAGCGCTCCGGCGGTGACATCGCGTTCCCTCACTGCGCAGGCGCGGCGAACCCGCCGGCCTCACGACGGCTTCCGTGAGAAATGTATGTATGTATGAGAAACGTTTATAGGACAAAGATACAACTGGCAGTTATGCTAAGGTAGGGCCAGAGGGGGCAGGGGATGTTGGGCTATCGGGGTAGAATCTAACTATATATCGTCTCCCAGGCTGGTCTTCTCTAGGTAGGCGAGGACACTGCCCAGGATGATTTTTCTTCTCGCAGTCTCCCGACCGGGTTGAGCCAATCTTGAAGCGTGGGTGGTCGGTCTTGTGGTTTGAGTTGTTCGACTGTTGCGTGTCTTGCCTCATCGTGGTGTTTGCACTCCCACATGAGGTGTTGGATGTCGGCAGGAGTGTGCTCCTTACAGTATTTGGACTGGTACGGCTCCGGAACAAAATCTGGATTTTTGCGAGCTTTCTTCTTGTCTTCCCATCTCTTGAGGACTGACGGAGTGATCGCTGATCCTGCTTGAAGCCTTCTTAGACGAACCGTTTCATACCTTTTGAATCCCGATGGCATTCCGTACTCTGCTTCTTTCTTCTTGTGTGCAAGCCTTTTCTTGATCGCATTCTTAGCGACGTCGATGGCTCCTTTTGGGTCATAGATGCCAGGCCTGGGGTTTTCCTGCTCTCCGGTGTTTTTACCTGGCGAAGTGTGGGAAGTCGTCAGGCCACTGCAGCAGAGGATTGAACGAAAAAGCTCCATGGCTGCAGCGTTAACGGTCTCATTTCCCTTAATCCCTTCATGTCCGGGAATCCACCTTACGGAGGTTTTAACGTTCTTCATCTTGAGTTCGATGGCTGTTACTAGGACGTCTTTAATCACAGTGCTTGTTTCGAGATGCGTTTTGCATGCTCTGATGACGTCCTGCGAGTCTGTGAAGACTATTATCTTTGAGTTGCTTGGAATCGATTCTCCTATGTTTTGTAGCGCTGATGCAATGGCCCTGGTTTCTGCTTCTTTTGCTGTGTCGCAGGTGACGGTTTCTGTTTTCGTAATTTCCTCTCTAGGGACATGCCATGCTATTGGTGTTCCTTCATCTGAGTGGGCGTCCGTGAGAAATCATCAGCGTTGCTTTTCGTTTCTTTGTGTTTTATTTCCGACGCGCCCGTTTTAACCTTCAGCGCACTCGTCGGCTTCCGTGACGAGGCATCTGCGTTGCTGCGCTTTTTTTTTTGTATTATTTCTGAGGCGCGTAATTGATGACGTATTTGAATGATTATCTTTCTGGGACAACGCCGCCGCTTTTTCGCGTAATAAAACAAGTAAGGCTTTCGCCTTAAAAAAACCCGGTTTAAACTGGTTCGCGCTTGAGAGAACCGGAAACCGAGCCATTATTTCAAAAGCATCACTGACCCACAACCGAACCGGAACAAAACTGAATGCTGCTGAACCCAAACCGACGGGTTCGACTCGCTGCTTTTGTCCCACGTTCACGCTTATAATAGGTGCTGCAGTCTCTTATGCTGGCAGCGTACACCGATTTCACTTTGTCAGAGGTTTTCTGATCCGCGGTGCGTGGAGATTTATGGCAGGTATACGCGGCATCACTTCGTGCAAGTACTCGAAGCAGAGAGCAAGGTAGCTTCTTCTTGCGCCATGCACGAACTAGACATTTTTAAGGTCTCATCAAACAAACAACACGCTAACCATGTGTCTGTTGTGGGTACACGGCCCGTTTGCAAAAAAAGTGGGGGGTTTTAATTTTTGGCGTCTGTTGCGACTCCCAAGCCTTTTCCGCTTGATCGCGCGATCCACGTCTGTATTGACACAAAGTAACATTAAGTGCTTTGTGCGATAACCCTTCGGCTTAGTAAAATGAATGATTTGAAGAAGCTTTGCGTATTTTCGCAGTCGTGTCTGCGTTTTATAACATCAGCAGTTTTATGCTGCCTTTTTTCCAGTAACACAAAAGTGGCTGCCAATTGCCGAATTTTTACATTTAGGAATTAAAATAATGGAATGGTGGAGTTCAGCCATTCCAGGAGTGGGAATGGGCCCAGTGTCTTCATTCCGATGAGTTGAAAGGAATGGAATTGTTGGAAACTGTCATTCCTCGGAATGGAATTGGAATGGGATGGAGGTGCCCACTCCACAATACTGCTCCAAACGCCCGTCCGCGAGCCCAGAACTTCGTAGCTTCTACACCGAACCCTTCTCGAGCAGGACCATGCCTGTGTCGCTGTCATGCCTTGGGTTGGTCAAGCTAGTGGCGCTTCGCGAGAAGCCTATCGCGGTGTTTTTTTTTGATCTCTACGTAACAGCGGCGTACGATTCTTTATCACGGTAGCAAACGTCGATTTCTCTCTGGGACAACGGTGCCATGGTACGATGTTGGAGCTTCGTGACACTGTGGGGAGGCGCACATGTTCGGTTCGTCTTCGCTGGCGTCTGCTCGTCGTCTCCCTAGTGTGGATGCGCTTGGGAGACGGATGAACTGCGGACATGTCGTCACTTGATCAATCCGTCCGCGGATCAGTCCGTCGTGTGAATCGGCCATTAGCAGAGCGAAGGCTTGAGAGGAGGCGTCCTCCTCTCCAGCGTTCGCTCTGTTAAAGTGGAAAGAGGTGGGAGGAGCTTCCACTTTACTCTTAACCTTTCACCGACTGTAGTTCTGCGAAAACAGAAGTAAAAGAACCAGAAGAAAAAAAAAACGTGGTAGGGAAGATTGCAAAAGTAATCAGCACTAGAAATGTACTGCTTTTAGGGAGCGCTTTGATATTAGATAACATTTTAGGAAATATCTGACGCTTAAGAAAGGAACAGGCATTCGACAATTCACCGGCGAGCTCTCTATCGCTTCAGGCGAGAATGATAGGGCCAATGTCATATACATATTTTGGTAAATTTAAAGAGATAGTCACGCAGGTGTCGTAGACCACAGTGACAAGGAGACGCTAGAACATGGGGTTTTTACGCGCACTTGGCTTCGTCCGGCCCTCCTTGAAGGGGTAACTGATTTCATGAGAGCGCTGTGTTTTGTTGACGAGAATGGATGAACGGAGGAACAAAGAATTACATTCGCAAAAAGGAGGTATGAAGATTGCTGGTGAATGTTTAGAGAAACGTGCAAATGCAGAAAATTATTTGAATAGTTTATTTAAGGCGATAAAATTTGTAGAAAAATTGAAAGCGTGTAAATGTTTCAGTTTTAGGTGGCGCGAGCTACCGCCCTATGAAAGAGTGTACCCATTTCCATCCCTCTATTCAGTCATTCTAGGACAAAAGCCTTAAGCCCGGTTCAGACAGTTGCGTTTGACTGCGTTGGACTGCGTTGCGGCGGCGAGAAACCAGGACATCCCTGCTGCTCACATCGCATGCCAAGATGATTCCTTGAATTGGATTCCACGCTTCATACGAAGCACAGATGTGCCGGTGACTCGCTTTCGGTTCTCGACGCAACGCAGTCAAACGCACTCAAACGCAAGTGTCTGAACCGGCCTTTAATTTCTATAACAATTTGCTGGATCGCGCATCCCCGCTTGATCGCTGCAACGTGCTGCAGCGCGAGTGCGGCCGCCGGAACTTTCCGTATCGGCCGTCCAGAGGCTGAACGGCTGCGTGCTGGAAGACGCCTCGTTCGCCGTCATTCGCAATTTTTTTAATTTTTTTAAAGATATTGTGTGAACGGTAGTAGATTCCTTTGGGAACGCGTGAAAGGTTTTATAAAAGCGCAGCACCTCATGTAAAAGGCACAACTCGTCGAACGCAAGCCTCGCCGGTCTCGGGGCTACATCAAAGCACATGCCTTGGCACGCCGAAGTGCTGCGTCTCTGCCTTCGCACGCTTGGATAGTTTCAAGATTCGACGCAGTGTGGATGTGTTAATTATTCCTTCGAGAAAGTTTTGAAGGTGTGTCGCGCGTAGACGTCTTTGCCACATACATATCGGTCTTGGTGTTTTAGATCATCAAACCGTTCCGGTAAGGTGCACTGATCAGAGGCTGCTATTATGCTATATTATATAACAATGTTCGAAATCTACTCGAATACACCCGAATTACTCACGTACACAGAACACATATATAAATAAATTTGGTGAGGTTTACAAACCACATCGCCACTTTTGAACAATGAAACCAGGTGCGTCGGAACTGTTTGGAAGAGGGAAAAATCGAGGAAGATAGATTTCCGTTCCCTTCTACAAATGTGATTGCTAGAAATGTCTCGATGGCAAAGAACGATCGCCGCCATCGCTTCTCTGTCCTCCCTTTGTTCCCTCGGCACGGAATCAAACGTTTCTGGCCCGCGAGTGCCGCAAGTTACAAATACAGCCGTCGGAGTAAAGTAAAACGCTGCTCCAGAGGCACATGCACCCTGACGCGCGACACACCTTCAAAACCATCCACGCGTCGTCGATTTTTCATTGGTATCCAAGCGTGCGAAGGCAGAGACGCATCACTTCGGCATGTAAAGGGCATGCTCTTTAATTACGGCGCAAGACGCGTTCGACAAGCTGTGCCTTTTTCCTGCGGTGCTGCACTTTCGTAAAATTTCAAGGTGTTCTTAAATGCAACGACGACCGTTTACACAAGGATCTAAAAAAAATCTTCGTTGAATGACGGCGAGCGAGCAGAAAACGTGTCTCAGCACGCTGCCGCCCAGCCTCTGCAATGCTCCAAAGGTCGACTTCAGAATGGCGCAAGATAGATACGCGGTGGGCGCATTCGCAGAGCGGGGAAGCTGCGATCCCACACTTGTCATAAAGATCAGTGGATAGAAGACATACACTGCTGAAAATGGTATAGTCGTCTTCACAATAGGCCTCCTGCGTTGCCCACAGGGCGCTGCGAAAAGCGACTCGTTAGGACTTGTTTTGGGCAGTACCAACGAGGCCATTGGGCGATAAACTGGCAGCTGAAAGGGTCCCCCAAATGGCCGTCACCATGTTGCACATTTTTGACCTCTATAGACACATGACTTTATAGTTTTAGACTTTAACCAAGGACCGCGCACAAGAAATTGATCATCGATTTTTAATAACACTACCGATAAGATAAGTTATGTTTCCTTTGTTTGAAGTCCAAAATGTGCTTTTACGAAAAAAAAACTCGGACAGCTTCAAAATGACTCCGCTAGATGTCGTCAGCCTCTGTGCTGTATTTTGGGATTTTATTGGACCTAGACACTGATCACTGGGGCTTACAGTATTGAAAAAAATAGTTTATCATGACTTTTAGAGTGATCTCAATACAAATCTTGGCTCAGTTTTGCGTAAAAGCCTCAGGATTTGGTACGCACACGTGTCTTAAGGTCAAAATTGTACAACATGGTGGCAGCCTAGGGGGGTCACTTTTGCCTGGTGACCACTCTAATCCTCTCTACCTCGTTGGGTAGTACCAACGTTACTAGAACAACTCAGCTGGGAAACTGCCAAAAGCCTGCTTTGAAAAAGTGGCTTTGATTCATACTCGAGAACCGAACTAATAGAGTGCCTGAGGCACTGTACGATCTAATCGCGATCAACGCCGCCATTTTTCTCGCCGCGGCTACTCCGGGAACTGCACGACTGCCCGTGTATTGGTTCAGTCGAGTCGCGCAAGGGCCGGTGGCGCCATCTCGCAGTGCCATTTCGACGTACTAATATAAATGAACCTTCATGTTTTGACAAGTCAGTAAAGGGTTGCGCTGTTATCGTATTTAGATTGGTCTTGGTGGACTCGGACCGGTCCGGGTTTCAAGAGTGAGTTTCCCAACTGAGTGTTTTAGTAACGTAGGGTAGTACAAACTTGAGCGTCTCAAACTGTCATACATGTAGAAGCGTACCTGCTCTAATGCAAAACGCGAGATCAAAAAAAAAAAGATACAAAGAAAACAACAACAACAAATAAAAGTCGGGCGCCGTCGAAGCACAGGTTAAAGCTAAGACCAAATACGATATAGCTACGCCAATACTGGAAATTCCTCCGGAAACCCATGGAAGCGGTGGCGAACGCGACAGTGGCGCCTCTAGAGGACTCGGAGTCTACGGAAGCAGACGACGCACTGGAAAAGTATGAGCTCCGCGACGGCCTCGAGCTCTACGAGCCTCGTTTCATCACCGCAAAAGCTGAAACTATTCATTACCGTCAGTCCGCTTGCAAAGCGGAATCCACTGATCGCAACCGCAGCAACAATCAAATAAGAACACACGAAGAAACGAAGATAGAGCAGTTGATTTAGCGGTCTCAACCGCCGCTCAGGGGATCGCACGCGTTTGAACCGCACCTTTGAAGCGAAAAAAGTTATTTAGCCATTCGAACTACGTCATAACAGGTTGCTGTTGATCCGTTACAAACTGCGTTGTCACAATTTATTGTCTGAATAGGTGATAATTATAACGTGCGCAAACCACATGTTAAGATTACCAGAGCAAGCGCACCAGCCGCTGCAGTATAAAAACGAAAGAAACGAGAAAAATTACACTAAAAACACTTTCCAAAATTTGCAGGAAAGATCCTTCCCAGACAAAAATAAAAAGAAATGGGAAACAGTCGCGAACAACGGTGAATAACACGAAAAAGTTAGCACACGATACAAAGATAAAAATTACCCAACAAATACCGCCTTCAGCGACGACAATCGTTGCAGTGCTTTTCTAAAACCAAAAAGTGGAAAGCTGCAGCAGTTTGGGCATTTCATGCGCGGAGCGTCGGGGAGCATTGAAAATGAGCAGGTGGTGGTCGCCGTCGGTGTTGAGTTTAGAACAAACAAAGGGGAAGCAACACGACGAAACTAATCGAAAAAGGAAAAAGCATAACTTTTCTCAGCTGCTTGTTATACTTTTTTTATTTGCTTTCGAGTCGTTGGTAGGAACTAAAAACAAAACAGTTGGAAAGAATAACGTAGTTCAGCTTACAGTGCCCGCTAAATAAGAGTCACATGCTGCAATTTGCTACGTGCTAGCAGTGTGTAACTTAAAACCTGTTGTTGGCTTAGTTGGTTCATGATGCAGTGTAGAAGTGTTTTGCGCGACACAAGGGACAATCACAAGCGAGTAGACACGGACAAGCGCAACTTTCAACTAGTTTATTCGTGCTCGATCGACCACGAACGTCCAGAAAGAGCATGCGCAGCACGCTACATAGAAAGAAAAAGGAAACAGAAAACAAATAGAAAATTCACCCACCAAGACACATTTCCCGATAGTCATTATCACACCAGCAACCCGGATAAAAACTGGACTTCACTCTCAAACAAAGAAACCGAGGTATCGCTAACACAGTCACGTCCCTTCTTTTTATAAATCGCGTCCATCAGTTTTCCAGCTGTGCTATCTTTGCTTCTACTCAAGATCCTGATCTCTTGAAATAGCGCCTCACGCCCACAGTCCGCACAGTGAATTAGCAAGTGTGCATTGCCTTTATTCCTGATTGACAATTCATGTTCCCGTGCGTTAACACAGCGTCCAGTTTCACCAATATATACTTTCCCACACGAAAGCGGAATCTCGTACACCACCGCTGTGGCACAACCCACAAACGGTCGGGCGTGCGTTTTGTTGCAGCCACTCGTCTTCTCTCTTCCCGAGGAAATCCTCGGACAAAGGCCCGCAAGCTTGCGTGGCGCAGAGAACACGAAAGGTACATTGTACCCATTCGCTACATTCTTGAGGTTGTGGGCTACTTTATGTATATATGGCACCACTTCTGGTCTACACTTTCTGTGTGGCGGCTCTGGCCGCGTCCTCTGCTTTACTTTGGTCTTCTGGAGCAACGTCTCAGCAACCGCCGTAATGACCGAGCAGGGGAAACCGGCAGACTTCAGTCTGGCTACCTGATCATTAAAGCTTCTGTGCATAGAGTGTGGGCACGACTTCCTGAGGGCGGACCCTAAGCAGAGGGAGGCGATGGCTTACTTAACAGTTTTTGAGTGAGCCGAGTCATACGGCAGCAGCCCCTTCTGTACTCGAGGGTTATAACAGCAGCATAAATGATTACTTTTTAACATCAGTTTTATATCCAGGAACTTGAGTGAGTCATGGGTCGGAAGCTCATGTGTAAAGAACAGGCCCAACCCATAACCACGAAAAGCGGTTAAACTCTCATCTACAGAGTCGTCATAACTAAGCAGGTGTTTAAAAGGATTAAAAAATCGTCAACGTATCTAAAAACCTTCAAGACACCGCCATCGACAAAGTGGTTGGCTAAGTTTCGATCAACGTGCGCCAAAAAATATTACAAAGCACTCTGGCCACACAGGACCCTATGCAGATGCCCTGGCGTTGTATGTAAGGTCTATCTTCAAAAGAAATAAAGGTGGAACTGAGGTAAAACTCCAAAAAAGACAGGAAGTTATTCACAGACACCCCCGTCGAGTTTTGAAAAGCCACTACCCCGTTATCGTCTATACAATCTCGGACGGACTCAAATAACTGCCCCTGAGGTACTGAATAAAACAGATCCTCAACGTAAACAGAAAGCATGTACCCGACGGGTCTCGTTTTTTTTAAGTAGGACGTTACGTCTTCCGCATTTGAAGTTGCAAAGGGATCCTTAATTTTCAGGCCACCCAACTGCTTCAAAAGAAACCGGCTTAACAACAACTGCCATGACCCTAATTTCTCGCTGACAATGGTCCTGAAAGGCACGTCCCCTTTGTGCGTTTTTGCCGAAAAGAACACAGACAAGGCGTTACCTTTACAGTCACCAATGGTTTTAGCTAGTTTCGTAAATTCAAGGTCTTTGCACATACCCACAGCTCTGGACTTGACGCGAAGACCACTAGGCTTGACAGCTTTAAAGTTCTTTTCCACCGCTAGACGGGCCTTCTCGCTCAACGTACCGGCAGTCATCGCCACAAATCCACCCTCTTTATCCGCTTAAAGAAGACGCAGATCGTTTTCTTTAAAGAAGTCCACATCCTTCACAAAGGAATCTCGTGAACCCCTCGAGGGTTCAAAGGAGTCCCTTGAACCCTCGCGCAAAAAAACTTCTAGACTGCAGTGTCTGACCTTTCTTGCTTTCTCAATTCTTTCCCCAATGACTTTGGCAGGTTTTTCTTTTGATCACTTGACGAAGCAGTTCAAACGTACATTCAAGTATTTTGGACGTACGTGTCCAGGCAATCTTTCCACGCCGTGCCTGTGTTTCGAGTGTCGATCAGCGGCCTCAAGTGCGCCTTCGGCTGAACTCTTGTCTGATGCAATATATCAGTTAAATGTGTTTCGAAGGCACGGCTGATGTTACCGGCTAGGTGACGAGCTAAGTCGGAAGGTGGTTTCATTTTTGCATGCGAATATTTCTTGTTCTTCAACAAAATGTCTTTTGAGGTGTTGCATGTTTCCGATTGCAGCAGGACTTGGCAAGCATGATGACGAATCTGACCGACTGCCCACCTGGCTACATAGGACTGGGTGTTCAGTTGTGCATCTTGTCTGTCGTCCGTGAAGCTCTTCGCGATCTCCGTGGAGTAGTCATAATCGTCTGTTGAGGCGTCAGCGGCGATTTCGAAGCAAGACTTGGATAGCTCTCCTAGCTTAAGTTGAATGCTGCAGTAACGTAATTACTCACGTTTGCTCGGTCTTCGGGAAGCGGAAGAAACATTTTTCACCACATCGCAAAAACCTGTTTTTGCAGTGGAAGACAGCACATGCCATACCTGCCATCTCCAAGTATGCGCTGGTGTATGCCCGAAGGCGGCCGGTGGATCAACAAATGACGATAATAGCACACGTGCCGAGTACACAAATAAATCCGAATATAAATGTATAACGGGCTTCTACTTTTTAATGTATTTAATAAATATCAAGAAACACATATAAAGCTTTCAGATTAGAAACTCAATGAAAGGCGAAAATATGATGTTATCGCAGACGACAGTGGAAGAAAACAACAACAAAAACAACAAACTTGCAGACGGCCCTCAAGATGTCCGGGCATAGCGTACCACAAAAACCGGCGCTATGACCACCGAAGATAGAGAAAGAGAGTAAAAACTAAGCCAAACAAGGCAAAGGAAATAAGCAATGGTTCGAACGTCAAGTAAACAAAAAAGAAAAACAACAACAACTACATAAAATCAGAAGGAAGAAAGAACGCGGTGGCGTGGAGTCGCCTCAAGCATAATAAGTAAGTAGACTTTGAAAAACAGAATGAGTTGCAAGAGGGTCCAATGGGGGCCGGCTTTTATCGTAGAAAACGCAAAAGACGTTAGTCGTCCCGGCGCTAGCAATCGGAATTTGTGCACCGTATATAACGTGACCGAAATTACCTTTATTCTAGCGATCTTACACCGTGGTCTAGCGCACACCGGAGCACGTGGAGCGAAAGCTCGCGCTGCAGAACCCAGGGATCCTGGGTTCAATTTCCGCCCCTGCCCGTTTCGATCTGAATGAGCACCGTACCGGCGTGCGGTCGTATATCACTACTGCGCGGTGCACGTTGAAGACCCCAGGTTAGCGGTTGTACCGCACTGGCTAAATTGCTCATCTACAGCTGAGACACCAGACGCCCACTGAGGCAGACTAACTTCCGGCTGCATAAACATACACACAAGAATTTGTGTGTGCGCTACGGCGCTCTCCTCCTTTTTCTTTTGAACGCGCGAGAAGTCTGCTTTTTCGTAACTCCACTTTTATTAATTTCAGTAATAGCGTCAGATTTTCATGCGCACAATCGACTTCTTCCAGAGCATACTGACATCGCAGTAAGGTACGTGGTTCGAAATTGCCTTTTGCTTCTTCATCCGGAGATGATCTTAACGGGATTAGGCAGCTCGCCTATTCGACAAATCAATTACAAGCAAGACATTCATAAGAAATGAGAATTGGAACAACAAAACGAATCGATTGGCCACTTCACGAGAGCGCGCGTTCGGCAACCTCGGCAGTGTCGAAATCTGGCCGTCCGCGATACACCGCAGAAGAACTATGGGAGCGGAAGAACGGCGTTCATGCTTTCGCACTCACAACTCAAAAAAAGTGCTTTTGTGTCCTCGGATTTTTTTTTTTTTTGCTACTTCTCATGTGGGTAGCGAAGAAGACTAACGCATGTTTGGTGAGTTATGAGCGTCTAAGATTAATTCTCAGCGGTATTTACTTGCAGTACAAGAAATCTTCCCGTAGCTCCTTTAAGAAAGATTATGCAAAGCACGAACCTATACATCATTTACAGGCTCAAAAATTCCGTAACTCTGTGATTAATGGATGAGGAACCACAACTGGGCATGCGGGAAGTCAATACTCTCGCGGAACTTACGCGCCAACAATGCTAATCTTTTTTTTTTTTTGCACCGGTTTTGTGTTATCTTTTCTGGTATATATCTACAATCATTCCCTATCGTAGCAAGCGACGTACGTACTTGTGGAACGATGCTGCAGATCTTCAAATGCCAGACATCTGCTGATGTGTGAGTCCCAAGGCGCCGCACAACTCAGCTAACATGTGTCGGCAGACGACTAAAGTTATAACAACACATGGAAGGTGCCGAATCGCATGTAGCATCACAAGGCACGTCGCAAACAAAGGGGATTGTTCAAGAACGAAATCCATCGGTGTGAACGGAACTGTTCGAGCTTTACGCGGACGGGATTCTCAGCAGGCTCTACAATATTTAATACCGCATTTCTTTTACTCTAAAATGCACCTGTGCGCGAGCTTCCCCGCAGAGATCTTGGGCGTGCTTGCGCTGTTCGCGCTATTCTATTGTTAGCACGGCGTAGACGTAGAAACTTTACATTACGAGAATTCAGTTTCTTCGCAAGCGCAGTGCCCGCATATGGTATGGAGAAATTCGAGCTCATTCGTAAAGAGCCCGTGAGCGTTATGAGCCGCACACAGCAGATACACTGCTCGATCTCCACGTAGTGGCTCCCCTCTTTGAGCACAGCTTCGTCCTGTCGTGTTTGTTTCTCCATTTCGTCTACGTCGCTTGAGCTCTTTTCATCGCGTATAACATTTACGAACTCGCCCATTCCGCTATCTTAGTTCAATAACAGCGTTTTGTTTACATCCTGGATTCAGTCTCTGTCTCCAATGTATTTAGCTAAGATCAGTAATAAAAAAAAAATGACGTGCCGTCGTCATGCCGACTACGTACAATCTTCATTCGGCCGCAGAGTAGGAAAGGGTTTTGATAGAATCTGTGCGCAACGTGATGTCGTCGTCGCTTCCGTTTCGTGATTTGCAGGCGGGTTGGAAGCCAAACCAAAACGTGGCTCCGAGGAGTAATGACGCGTGGAAAAGACGCGTGCGCATGTGCGGAGAGAAACCGGGGGAAAGAAGGAGAGCGAGTGGCGACGTCAGAAGCCCACAGCTCCGATTGGAAGGATAGTCGGTAGACTCAAAAGCTAGGTGGGCATTTGTTGGCATATCGGTAGTTTAGCCCCATGTTGCAGGCCAAAACACTTGGACCAAATTTCGAGCTAAAAACACTTTTTTTTAAAGTCTCGAACAAAATATTAGGCGCTAGAGAAAATCAGCCATCTGCGTTAAGCCTTTATTTTGCACTCTTTTTTGTTCACGTTCCATCTATTGAAAAGCACGGCGAAAGAGCACAAGTACGCAAATCATCTCGCTACCCGCCGTTTTTTTCCCCACGATAAAGTTCGTCTGTTATGGTCAGCGTCACCATCGCAATAAAGCGTCTTCTTTGTGGAGGAACGCGCGAACATAGCGTCAGAATCTGGCAACGTAAGATACCATCTTCCGAATGCCGTCTGTAAAAGTGAACGCGACGACGCCAGTCAACGTCGGACGCGCCGTTGCGGAGGTCGAGGCTGAGAACGGGAAGATGGTCGCTAGGCGAATCCTTGGCGGTTTCTACGAGGCTTAGTACCAGTGTTTGGCAAAGTTCATCCAAAAAGTGTTCCAAGTAAAGTGCGAAGCAAATGAGAGGTTCTGTACTTCAAGTAAAGGGGGGAAAATTTTGGGTTGTGTGTATGTTTGTACAGTCTAGAACTTTGCTGCCTCAACGGGCGACGAGTCTCCCAGCTATAAATGAGAAATTTAGCAAGTGCAGTAAAACCGCTAGCATGAGGTCTTTAGTGTGCATCACGCAGTAGTTATACACGACCGCAGAACGGTACGATGCTCATCCAGATTGAAACGGGCGTGGGTGGGGATTGAGCCCAGGATCCTGGGTTCTGCAGCGTGAGCTTTCGCTCCGCGTGCTCCGAGCTGGTGTGCGCTAGCCTACTCGGCCACCGATCTCCCTAGTAATGTGGAAAGTACACCGGGCACAATGTAATCAAAATAAAGTACTATACTCCGTTCACTCTTAAGCTGAGACTAGAAGCTCTGCCTTCATTGCGTGCTTTCTGCCCTTGCTAACACAAGTATGGACGCGCAAGGCACGCGCAACCAAAGCACTCCGGAAGCCAGCGAGCTGCGCAGAAGGCGGAACTTATTGTCTCAACTTAAGGGTGAACGGAGTACATAAATACAATGCACTTTCAAAGTAAAAAACAAGTACTTTTTAATACACTATTTTACGACGCCCCTTTATTTCCCTTTACTGTCTTTTTTTTAACTGAAATTTCTTATCCCAGTGGCAGACGGTACGCTACTCATTACAAGTACTCAAATCACTCGTCATCGATTACTATTCGGAGTAATTTTGTAATAATTTGATTACATTTATTAAGAAATAATCACAACAGTAATGTGATTACATTGGGTAGTACAAGAATTACTTGTAAGCGTTTCTTTTTTCCTTCCCGTTTCTAATGGCACCCGTTGTTCGTACAAGTTTGCTATCAAGGATTTCTCGAACCAAATCTCCGACAGGATGATGGTAAACCAAAGGTTGTAGATAAGGAAGGCAAGTATTTTATATTTCAATTATTCTAAGCCAATGATAGACAGTACGAATGTCCCCTTTTCAAACCAGTAGAAAACTCAGTTGTCTTCAAAATATCAAGTATTCAGAGACGTAACGGTCACTTTGTTTTTCAAGTAACGGCCAATCAGATATTGTCCCGAGTAATTAAGTAATATAATTGAACACTTTCCAACCAAAAGTAATTGTAATTTTAATCGATTACTTTTTTTTAGTAACGTGTACAAGACTGCCCAGGAGTAATCGCGGGGTGTGTAGGTTATTTTCGAAATGGCGGTGAATATCGAATAACATCAAGTGATTATAATGCAATTAAATGCAAAGGTGCAAGCGAGCTGGACAAGAATGACGATAATAATCCCTGGAGAAGAAGAACAAGAGGGACAAAGGACAAACACAAATCTCCAAACACAGCTAGGTAACTGGTGAGCGACCAAAAAAACCTGCCTGGTCCGGGTGTCGAACCCGGGACCTCTCATTACCAGTGGAGCGCTCTACCATTGAGTATAGTGGTTCGGCTCTCGCTGACGAACTATTTTAAACAGTAAACTTATAAGGCGCTTATTTGTTGACCAAGCGCAGTTTTGTGTTACAAATTTGACAAGATCAAATGTGGACAGTGTATTTTGAAGCCGAGAATTGTACTTACTCGGAAAGTTCCAGACTAAATAATTTAAGTATTAAGCAGATGTACAGTGCTAATCACACTTGTTTATAACACGCGAGCGTGCGGCTTTCTCCGGGGAGCGCTAGACTGGTGGCATTCACGGAAACCAAGCTAGTCACGTGGCGCAACATGGAACGGCCAGCTCGAGGGGTGTGCTGCCCACTCTATCAGCTGGCGGTGAACGCGGAAGGCTGCTCGCACGCTTTTTACAAACATCATTGATCGAACAATAAACAAACTAAAGAGTGAAGGCGTATCAACGATGTCGTCATCAAAAAACAAATATATATCATAAAGCACTTTACTTTTATCGCTTATCAAGCTGATAGAGTGGGCAGGACACCCCTCGAGCGGGCAGTTCCATGTTGCACCACGTGACTAGCTTTGTTTCCGCGAATGCCACCAGTCTAGCGCTCCCCGGAGAAAGCCGCACGCTCGCGCGTTATAGACAAGTGTGATTAGCACGTACATACATACTGAGATAATGTACTTCATTAAAGTGCAAGTTTTCTAAACCTAGTTAAAGTAGTACTTTAAGCACAATGTACTTAAAGTACTTCCCAACACTGCTTGGTACATGCTCGGATCTGTGATTATAGTACATTTACCCGAGTGAAGCGGAAGCGAGCGAGGGGTTAAGGCGTGTAGCGAGATCTGTTTAGAAGGCTGGCTCGGAATCCAAGCTAGTGTTTCCGCCTTGGTAGCAGGCGGAAATCGAAAGATGGCGCGGTTGCTGCTATCGGTGACGATAGCAGTCGGATTTATTGTGCGGAAGGAGGCGGTGCTGTGCCAAGATAAGGTTCGTACTTCGGGTCTTTCACCGTGCTTTATAATGGGCGGAACGTGAACAAAAAGAGTTCATAGTAAGAACGTAACGCAGATGGATGCTTTTCTTTGGTGCCTAATAGTTGAACTAGCTTAAACGAAAAGCATGTTTTCTTGACGATCCGGCGGCTATTTTTCTTTCTTTTTCCGGGAACATGTGGCTGAAGTATCCAATTCCACCTTAATCTCCACCCGCTGTCTCTTTCGAAATAAAGTGAACAAAAAGTGGGCGAGGCAGCTACGCAACGATGTGGCAGCCATCTAATCCCGTGCTCTTCCTACTACAGATTTTCGCTTGGCATGCCCTACCTGTGGACTACGACCACTCAACAGTGCTACCAAGATACCAGACTCTCCTGAAAGCGCCTTTTCCAGTCATCAGGAATGCCAGTCGCGGTCACCAGGATTGTTTGCCCCTCGATTACCAAAGCTTTCCGGCTGAGTGCTCTCCTGTTTTCGGCGGCACCGAATCGTCATCGTCAACACTCAAATCTTCGCAAGACGCCCCCCTGTTTGGCGCGTGTTTCGTCAGTGGGCGAGGCAGCTACGCAACGATGTGGCAGCCATCTAATCCCGTGCTTTTCCTACTACAGATTCTCGCTTGGCATGCCCTACCTGTGGACTACGACGACTCTACAGTGCTACCAAGATACCAGACTCTCCTGAAAGCGCCTTTTCCAGTCATCAGGAATGCCAGTCGCGGTCACCAGGATTGTTTGCCCCTCGATTACCAAAGCTTTCCGGCTGAGTGCTCTCCTGTTTTCGGCGGCACCGAATCGTCATCGTCAACACTCAAATCTTCGCAAGACGCCCCCCTGTTTGGCGCGTGTTTCGTCAGTGGGCGAGGCAGCTACGCAACGATGTGGCAGCCATCTAATCCCGTGCTTTTCCTACTACAGATTCTCGCTTGGCATGCCCTACCTGTGGACTACGACGACTCTACAGTGCTACCAAGATACCAGACTCTCCTGAAAGTGCCTTTTCCAGTCATCAGGAATGCCAGTCGCGGTCACCAGGATTGTTTGCCCCTCGATTACCAAAGCTTTCCGGCTGAGTGCTCTCCTGTTTTCGGCGGCACCGAATCGTCATCGTCAACACTCCAATCTTCGCAAGACGCCCCCCTGTTTGGCGCGTGTTTCGTCAGTGGGCGAGGCAGCTACGCACCGATGTGGCAGCCATCTAATCCCGTGCTCTTCTTACTACAGGTTGGTAAACGGCGTTCTTATTCTGAATTTAAAAGCGATTATCGTTGCCTGGTAGTGCTGCCTCGCCCAGGTGCAGTGTGTTGTTGTGTGACTGACTGTTTAGATGCATTGTGTACGTTAATACTAATTCTGAGCGGCGAAATAAAACTCAATCCGGGACCTATGTCAGAGGCACAGATCAAACATTTTAAAATTATGTTGAAGCTTCTGCAGGATGTTAGCGAGTGGACTGTACGCTTTGAATCTGGGCAGGAAATGCTATTGAGTTCCGTAATTGAAATTAAGAAAAACCAACAACTGATGGAAAATAGACTTAGCTCAGTCGACAGTAGGCTCACAAGCGTAGAGAATGAGGCTGCAAAGTTTAACGAATGGCAGAAGCAACTACATGCAAGCACAGTGCATTGCTGATGACGCCAGGAAAGAACTCTCCTGCGTGAGCGCATGGACGGGATAGAGGACCGGTCTAGACGTCATAATTTAATTTTCCATGGAATTGAGGACGTTCCTTCAGAAACGTTGAGTCAATTTGAGGAGAAGGTTAGAGCGGTACTTTTGCGGATAATGAGTATGCAGGTCACAGATGACGCCATAGCTCGAGCGCACAGGACAGGCCTGTTTTGGGGGAACAAGTGCCAACCAATTATTGTAAAGTTTGCGAATTCGAAATCTAGAGAGAGCATCTTGTCGTTGAGAACAAAGGCAAAGGGCAGTGGTGTTTCTATTAATGCGGATTTTTCACCAGCTACACGTCAGTCTCGAAAGAAATTAATCGAATTCGCGAAGGCATTAAATCCTGATATTAACTTTAGACTACGGTACAACAAGCTTCATTTTGATAAGAAGGTTTATGTTTACTACTCGGAAACCAATAGTGTGCGCGAGTTCGGAGCTCCTTTTGAGTTGAGTCTCGCCGATACAGCCACTGGCGCCCTTGCTGAGTCAGCGAGTGAACCCCCTCCGTTATAGCAACCGAGAAACGATCACTGTCATTCTTCCGAAAATATTTATCTTTTTTACTAACATAAGGAGCGTGCTAAGAAAACGAGATGAGTTATGCGCTGTCCTTGACTCGTCATCGGCTGACGTTGTGGTACTCACCGAGACGTGGCTTTCCGCTACAGTACGGAACAGTGAAATATTCGGCTGTCAAAAGCGGTTCAACGTGTATCGTTCCGATAGGCAGTTTAGATCTGGAGGTGGGGTACTAATTGCAGTAGCTAACTGCATTGTTTCCTATTGTGTAAACTGGGCGTTAAATATTGAGTTTCTCTGCGTTTGTTTTGAGGTGAATTATAAAAGAAGTTATTCTTTGTATTTACTATCGTCCGCCGAAGTGTACTACCTCTAGTTTTTTAAACGAACTTCATGATGCTCTCAATATGGTTGTAACAAGGTTTCCAAACAGTCCAATATTTCTTCTTGGTGATTTTAATTACCCAAACATTTCTTTGTCACACGGGAGCCCGTTTCCTAACCCATTTTCGTCGGAGTGTTTTGATTTCTTGAACATGTGTTCCGATTTTAACTTATCGCAGCTAGTTACAGAGCCCACAAGAATTGCAGCCACGTCAGCAAATGTTCTTGACCTTGTTCTAACCTCCACACCTGACATTGTATCCCTAATTTCTAACCTACCAGGACTAAGTGATCACTGCTCGTTACTTATCTCTCTAAGCATACCAAAGTGTAATAGTAGAAAGAAGATAAAACTTATTCAAGACTGCCGAAAAGCTAATTTCGACGCTATAAACAATGCTTTGAGTCAGTTCGTTGATCACTCTTTTGTTAACTGCTCCGAGCGTTTCGTTGAGCAGAACTGGAATATGTTTAAGGGTCAAGTCGCCGTCCTCATCGAAAAGTACATTCCACTGCGATCTGTAACGTCTCACCCTCAAACATCATGGTGTAACCCATCACTGAGAAGGCTATCGAACAAGAAAAAAAGATTGTTTCGTGCCGCTAAATCTTCCAATACCTGTAACCGGGGGAATCTTATCCCAACGCCGATGCAGTTTACAAAAAGGCTATTCAAGGTGCGAAATACGAGTATTTTAACGTTAAGCTACCGTCTATGATAGCCACTAACCCAAAGCAGTTTTGGAATGTTGTTAATGAAAAGAAAAATTCTTAATTTCACTCAAGGCTGCAAACGGAGATGTAATTTCTAGCGATGAATGTGCTAGCGTTTTGAATGGTGTTTTTATTAAGTCCTTTCAAACTTTTATTAACACGCCTACTTGAAGATTTGACGCGAGTGATTTTTTGCCTACGGGACCCGTTCTTGTCAATCCTATTGGTACTGTTAAAATAATCGATAACTTAAAACTTTCTTCCTCTGCTGGCACCGACAACATTAACTCAAAGTTCCTCAAAAACACGAAAATGTATTGCTCTTTGATATTATCTCAACTTTTTCCCAGTCGCTTTCACTTTGAGAGTTGCCTGCTGATTGGAACATAGGGAAGGTGCATGGTGCCACTCCACAACGGAGGTGATATATATTGCCCGGATAACTATCGATCAATTTCGCTCACTAGCATTTCATGCAAGATACTAGAACATATCATCTACTCACAACTAGTTCAATATTTAGAATCTAATCTTTTCTTCAGCACCGCTGAAGAAAAGATTTTCGTAAATTCGTAAATACTTCTCTTGTGAAATGCAACTTTTGTCATTCACCCATGATTTGCCCCTAGCGCTTGACCGAGGGTCCCAGGTAGACTGCATTTTTTTTTACTTTTCCAAAGCATTCGATAAAGTTTTACACAAGCTACTGCTATTAAAACTTAACAGTCTTAACATTGACGCTGTTACGGAACTAACAAAAACAGAGGCAGAAAGATAGACAATTCGGTCAGGATGACCTTACTCTTTTACTGTTCGGCTTCATTACGTTCACAAAAAATCGCGCTCTCGATCCCGCTCGTCTTCTTCATCTTCCATTTGCAACATCCTCCCGAGCCTAAGGTTTGCTTTCGCGAATCTCCAGCAAGTAGAGTTTCTGCGCTGGTCTTTTGACGAGTGCGCCATTTTGCTGCTTCACGAGACAGGCGTGAACAATTCCATCGGCTCCGGGATACGTCTCAACAATCCTCACAAGTTCCCAAAATGGCTTGGAAGTTCGGAACTTTTCCACCATTACCACGTCCTCCACCTCTAGGTTGCAAGTGTTTCTGACAGGGTACCGATGAGCAGATCTTAGCTCCAGCAGGTACTCGGACGTCCAGCGTTTCCAAAAAAAGATCTACGAGTCTTTTTCTATATTGGAACTTGCGAACCGTTTCCTGGTGCATCACAGATCCCTGAACCTCGATGGAATTGCTGGTCTCTGGCAGAGATGCCAAACTTTTTCCAACTAAAAAATGGGCATGAGTTATGACTGATGGTTCCCCTGCTCCCTCATGAAGATAGGTCAATGGCCTTGAGTTTAGGATTGCTTCGACCACGGCGAGAGTCGTCATCAACGTTTCGAAGCACAGGCTGTTTCTTTACAGTACTTTCTTAAGTGCTGTCTTAACAGATCGGATGAGCCTCTCCCACCATCCACCGCACCATGGAGCGCCTTCTACAATAAATTTCCAGTTAATTCTGCGTTCTGATATGAACGACTTAAAAACTTCTTGCTCTAATGCACGACAAATATGCTGAAGGTCTTTTAATGCCTTCTACAAGGACAGCGCATTATCTGAATATATGTCTCGCGTTATGCCTCTCCTTGATATGAACCGCCGAAATGCAAGCAAGAAGGCTTCCGCGGAGAGACTCGTTGAAAGCTCGAGGTGGACTGCTCGGGTAGCAGCACACGTAAAGAGTACGACGTATGCTTTGTCGCAACTATCTAATCCTTTTTTCGCATACAATGGCCCAGCGAAGTCGACCTCCGTTAGCTCAAATGGCTTCACCTCTCAGATCCTGTCTGTCGGTAGTGGAGCTTGCTCTACTGCTGTGGATTTCGCGTTGAAGCGTGCACAAATAAGACAACATTTTACTACTTTCTTGGTCAGTTGTCGGGCACGTATAATCCAATACCGCTCTCGCAGATGACTCATCGTGCTTGCTACTCCACCGTGCAGAACTTTACAATGAGCGTCCATCACGACCAGCCTCACAAAGCTATGTTCGTTAGGAAGTATGATTGGATGCTTCACATCGAGACATTCGGTAGACCTCTGGAGTCGTCCGCCGACTTGAACAATTTTGTTATCATCAAAAAAAGGATGCAACTGAGCGAGTATTGTATTCACTTACATTGTGCCATTTTTCTTAATAGAATGTAAAGCTCTCTTTTCGTACTTGCTTAACCTAATGCCGCTCTGCGGTGTTCAATTCCGCTGCACTTAGCCCTCCTCGGAACTTGTCATTTTGTTTCTTGTTCGCGTTGTTAGCGAACCTAATGACCCAGGCAGTTTACCGGAGAATCTTTTGGCCATTATTATAAGCTCCGGGATCGAACAATGTTGGCACCACTCGATCCTCCTCCAACAACACCTGCGTCTTTTTTTCGACTTCCGGTTGTGACGTGATTTGCAACGGAGCTGCGTTTCCAGGCCATTTCGAAGGCTCTTGGCACAACCAGTTGGGTCCTTTCCACCAAATGACACTGTCTCAAAGCTCATGAATAGTCAATCCTCTTGTCAAGAGGTCGGCCGGATTGTCTTAACCGGGGCAGTGTCTCCAATGGTCCGGTGACGTCACTGCTAGTATTTCCGTTACCCTGTTTTTGACAAACGGCTTCCATTTCTCCGGCCCTGCTCTCACCCAACTGAGGGCAACTGTCGAATCCGTCCACATCATGTAGTCGAGGTCCACGTCGTAATAGGAGTCTTTTATGTATTGTAAGAGCTTGGATCCCATATTAGCTCCCATGAGCTCAAGCCTAGGCAGTGTTAAAGGGATACTTCAACGAAATTTGAAATATTCCCGTCGTGTTAAAAAATAGGTTGAATATGATCCACAATATCCGTAAATGACAATCGCACGTTTGTATTTTGATCCTGGTGGCTGTATTTTTCGTTATAAACGGCCCACTCTGGCAAGCGCTCGGAGAAGGCCCAGCTTAGAGCACGTGACATCCAACGCAATCGTGACGTAGGTCGTCTCGAGACGAGCAAAGCTACGGCGAGGCTGACGCCGAGAGGATGGCCTAGTCGTTCCAGCCACCGAAGCGGCTGCTTTTGTACGAATTTTGAGTGACGGGTTAATCTTCTATAATATTGTAGGGGGACAATAGCGACTTCTGCGACACACAAAAGGGATTCTCGGGAAGAAGGGAGTTCCTCCTTCCCCCCTTCTCTCGTCGTGGCCGGAGGCGAGACAACCTCCGTCACTAGCTGTCAAGGTTCCTAGACGAGCATTACAAACGAGGCGTTAGAGACATCCACCAGGTGCTCTTTGCTAATTGTTTAATTCATTTTAAAATTCCTTTTCGAGACTTTTTTTAAGAAGATATTGGTATGTTCCATGTGATACTGCTCTTTTGAACAGATATAGACCAAAAAATGAGCGCCGAAATTTCGTTGTAGTATCCCTTTAAAGGTTTTAATGGTGCGACCCTGGTCTTCGCGACAACCAACATGGTGGCTGCATTCACTTGGTAATCCTCAGTTCTCAAGTATGCGCACGAGCCGTAGGCTTTCATACTTGCATCTAAAAGACGTGCAATTGCATTTTTCTCGCTCCTGCCAGAACACCACGCCTTATGTATATCGGTACTTTCAAAAAGTGCAGCTGTACAAGATTCGTCGTCCAGGCGCGCCATTCGTTGACCAACTCTGGGGGTAGTGCTTCACCCAGCCCATCCCAATTAGCCAAAGGTACTGGTCATTCTCCATTCTTGTATGTTTTTCTCCTTCAAAGGGAAAC
This sequence comes from Ixodes persulcatus, assembly GCA_013358835.2. Taxonomy (NCBI): domain Eukaryota; kingdom Metazoa; phylum Arthropoda; class Arachnida; order Ixodida; family Ixodidae; genus Ixodes; species Ixodes persulcatus. Next base: position 178,443 of record JABSTQ010009495.1, on the reverse strand, counting down.
CTGGCTCTTCCGTAAACAAAAAAAAAAATCGAAAGGCATCACGATACCCTTCACGAATGACAATCTGTAAAATTGCCTTCTCAATGTTGGCAGTCATGGTGATCGGGTAATATCTGAACAGGAGTAGGACTTGTAGAAGCTTGGGGTTCAAGTTGGGCCCTGTTTCCAGGCACTCATTCAAAGACTTGTACCCTTTGGCGTGAGAAGATGCATCAAAAAATATCCTTAGCTTTGTTGTTGAATCTTCTCGTATTACTGCTTTGTAAGGCATGCAGTAGATGGCCTTCGCTCAGTCACTTTCGTTTCTGTCTGGTACCACTTCCCCATGTCCATTAAGCAGGTACTGCTTAATTACCTCATCATACCGCTGTAAAAATCCTTTTTTGTTGAAAGCCTCCTCAACAGACTCTCCAGACGTGAAATTGCAATTTTGCGATTTGTTTGGCAGCAGATCAGTAGCGCCTTCTTTCCATAGTAGAGCCACTTGGTATCGTCCGTTCTTCCTGACGATCGTCTGTTCAAAACGACTGATGGTTTCTGCATCTGTGTCGCCTTATTCGCGTTCGGCAATACCCATTCTGTCTAGCTCCCAGAAGGCCTACAGCGTTTCTTCTACCTTGACGTCAGTTGTCTGCGTCCAGGGACAAATATCATAAGACAGGGATCTTCTAGAAGCTTTCCGACTCGTGTGAAGGACCTTGCAGCGTCCAGCCCAGTTTCGTATTGATCGCCACCGAACCATCTAAGTCTTTGCATCTCATTACCTCTCCTGTGCAGAACTTCCACAATTGGTCAGAACCGACCAGCAGACTTATCCCAGGAACTAATTCTATACCTCGAAAGATCACATCGTCCGCCAGGTTCTTCTTATCCTGCCGAAACTATCGCACAAATGCGGTGTCGATTGATGGTGTACAGACGTCGTGACAGATTACTGGGATGGTAATAACCTCAAACGTTTTTTCAATGTTGTTAAATTGGCTTCTGAGCTTTACCTCCACAACGGAAATGTGCTCTATAACTTTTTTTATTACGACTGGCAAACGTGTTCAGAGCGATCCTTATTGTGCGAAGGAGCCTCAATCCAAGACGTTGTGCTAGCTCTTCCTTAATGAATGAGCGTTGGCTACCTCCGTCGAAGATTCCTTTGACATAGCTGGTACCTTCGTTAGTGACCGCCCACGCCTTGAACGTTTGTAGGTATATTCTATCACTTTTTTTCTGTCAAATCGTGTGGCCGCGCAGAATGCAGAAACAAAAATTGTCTCGTTTCCTGCAGATGAACCTTCCCTTTTCTGTTTGATGAACGCAGGATCGCAGATTGTGGTTGCGTGCCTCCCTCCGCATATCGCACATCTCAGTTTTCTTCGGCAATTTTTTTGCCCAGTGACCCTTGAGTGTGCCAGCGAAGGTTCGTTTGACACCTGACAGAAGGTTCGTTTTTTCACCTAGCTGTTTGTCGCAATCACAAAATGGTGTGTCGTGCTTCTTGGAATGACAAAAGTAGCCCTCACCCGCCTTTACATTGGTGGTGCTGTACAGAGCGGATGCAGATGGAAGCAACTTTATGTTTTTCTCATTTTTGGTTCTTGGGTACTCGAGCCCGCTTTTTTCAAGGCTTTCCACTTCCACGCGCAAAAAGCGGAGCATTCAAGTCAGCTCTGGAACTGGACCCGACGGAATAGTTGGTAACCTTAAAGTTGAAGCTGTAGGACCGTTCTCTTGGTATAGAGCTGAAGAGTTACCGAAAGTCATGTTGCTGAGTTGTCTGTGATATTCGACTGTAATCTCGTAGGGTAACGCCCTGACAAGGATGTCACACAGCAGGGCTGAGAAACGTGATGTGGGTACCTTCAGAGAGTTGAGGCATCGAATGTTGAGCTGGGTGGTGTCATACAGGTTTCTCAGGCCTTTAACATCGCCGGCCGACGGAACTTGCGGTAGATTCCTAAGGGCATCCAGATGCTGTCTTTCTATTCCTCTCTGGTCTCCAAACCGCTGCTGTAAGATGGTGATTTCTTCAGCGTAGCATGTTTCCGTCGTTGGTAGGCCGGCCATTGCTGCTGCCGCATCTCCAGTAAGACACCGATGAAGGTAGTGAAACTTATCTGTGGATGCTAATGTTGAATTCTTGTGAATTGCACCATCAAACTGCTCCCAGATCGCTAGCCAGTTGCTTAGCTCTCCCTCGAAAGTGGACAGTTCAAGCTTTGGGAGCTTTGGTCCTCGACTGGCTGAGTTGTCTCGAATGACGGCCTGCGCTGCCATATTCGACTCTGAATTTTCTATTCTCCGAGGTTCCAGGGCTTCAATTTGGCTTTGCAGTTCGCTGAGTATCATGACTGCATCTTCTTGATATTCAGCAGTAGTAATACACTCCTGTTCCAACTGCTCTACCGGAATGAGTGGCTCTAGTTTACCGTCAATTTGCAGAAGCTCTGTGTTGTTGGTAGTGAGCCTTTCCTTGACCCCGCAGGGGGCACCTGTGAGAGCAGGTGTTTGGTGAGCGGCGTCACCACGGACCCCGAGCCATGCGGGTTCACCCGCCCATGTCTGGCTGTGCGTGGCTTTCCCGTGTCCTGGGAAAAGGGCATCCTAGTGGTTGAGCCGAGCCCGGGGTAGGTTTGGACCCTTCGGGGCCCCCGGGTGAGGCAATACACCACTTTGGCCCCTGCGTCCCGTAGACGGGTGTCCTGGTAAGGTCCGGCCAGGATGATTCAGTCAGTCGCCTCCTCTTCTACTATCCCCTCCCTTCTTTCACTCCCACATTTACTTATACTTCTCTCTCCTTTCTCTCCATTCCGCTTTCACCTTCTCGGCGGCAAGGGCTAACCTCGAGTGGAGAAGGACGATAGACTAGACCCATTCTCGGGTATAACATCTGGGTAGGTGCTACTGGAGTAACGTGCACAGCAAAACCATTTTTGTTATGTGCCGTTACCCTGTTCCATGTTGGGCTCCATGGTGGGCGGCACACCGCAGATGTCGAATGTCTCCCACCTTTTTATGGGTTCCGAAGCTAAACGTTTTTCTGAACGATCTCTGAAAAGAGTTCGCACCGAAGCCACCGTTCCTCTAAAGACTACTGATAACACTCAAGCCTTCCCAAAGTTCTTAGTAATTCACTGGGAATACAAACTACCACTTGGAAAGCTCTCTCCGTTCCTTGTCGCAAAAACCCTGGAATCATCTGTTGCAAAATCTTACAAAGCAAAGAAGCTCCACTCTGGAGACTTCCTTGTCGAGGTTGAAACAGAGCAACAAAGTAAAGCCCTTCTTGGACTTACTAGTATAGCTGATCACAAAGTCACAGTAACGCCACACCGATCTTTCAATACCATTCGGGGCGTGATCTCCCAAGGTGATCTGTTGGAAAGTACTGAGGATGACATCCTTGAAGGACTCAGCAATCAGGGTGCCATTGCAGTGATGTGTATTACCTTTCGTCGGGATGATCAAGAGAAGCCTTCGAAGCACCTTGTGCTTACATTTAACTCCACGACCCTCCCCCAGGCGGTCAAGGCGGGCTATCTCAACTGCAAGGTTTGACCGTTTATCACCAATTCGAGACGTTGCTTTAGCTGCCAGCGTTTCGGACATGGGGCAGCCACTTGCAGGGGACGGACAACCTGCGGAAAATGTTCAAGCAATGATCACCCTACTGACAACTGTGCAAGTGATTTTTCCAAAGGTGTGAACTGTTCGGGTGCTTAACCTGCATACTCCCGCTCATGCCTAAAGTTTAAAGAAGAAAAAGAAATACTAACACTGAAAACCAAAGAAAATCTGACCTACTTTGAAGCCCGAAAACGCCTTTCATTCCTACAAAGAGGCACCTACGCCGCTGCGGTCAGCAAGGGGGCTGCACCGACAACGGCTTCCGTGGGGACACAGGTCTGCCTTTTAGACCTTTCTGCCCCGCGCAAACCCCAAGCCCTCAAAGTTTCACCTGGAGTCCCTCAAGAACAGAGGGATTAAACTCAGACCGCATCCTCAAAGGCGACGGCCCCGCGCCGTCTGCCCGCACGTCCTCGTGAGAAAACTGTGACGACAGAGTCACAGTGCCTTGAGGGGCGCCCTTCATCTTCCTCGCATCGCGAGGTTGGGGCAATGGATGTTTCCAGCAGTCCGCCGGAGACTCCACCTGCCCCGAAGGGTGGTAAAATCTCGTCAAAAGTTGAGGACCGAAAGAAAAAGACTAAAGCGACAGGTCCAGAAGCTGGCACATAGCAAGTGCTTAGTCGTAGGTGCTGTTTCAACTCTACCAAAATGTTCCTTAACACTTCAGACACCTCAGAGCATCACTGTTCTTTGTCGCTCGCCTGCATTACCTCACTCACTCTTACGGATCAGTTGAGACAGAGGAATAACGGCGACTCCCTCGCCTGTGGCGTTGGCCCAAAGTATCGACCCCCTTGGAGGTCAGAGGGGGCAGCTCCACAAGGATCAGCCAGAGGACTATTGGCGACTCCCTCGCCTGGGGCACTACCTTTATTTGTTTTTACCCGAAGGTTTGGTTGGAACTTCCCTCCTGTTGACATTCACACCCATTCATGTTCTCTTTCGTTTTTAATTAAATTCGCTTTTAGACGTTTTCTTAGAACCCTAATTTCTGAGTGGTGCATTACACCTTTAGCTGCTCATGCGCTAGGGCTACGAACTCGAGGTCCTGAGTTTCAAACTTGTTACCGACAATGAGTCTTATTCAATGGAACTGCCGAGGTCTCCTGCATAGTTACGACGATGTTTGCTCACTTCTGAAGGAATATCGTCCACTGGCAGTGTGTCTCCAGGAAACTCACCTGAACGGGAGTCAGTCAAGTGTCTTTAGGAACTTTAATTTTTTCCGCAAGGATAGAGATCACGCGTCTCACTCTTCTGGCGGCGTGGCCATAGTAGTGAAAAACTCAGCTGCATGTGTTGAGGTTCCTGTGCACACCGCCTTGGAAGCAAGTTGCTGTTCGGATTCTGTCAGACCGCCTTATAACCCTTCGTTCACTTTACATTTCCCCAAACTTTCATTCAAGGTGTGAAGACCTTGGGTCACTGATTGCTCAACTCCCCCATCCATTCATTATTTTGGCGATTTTAATGTACACAATCCTTTATGGGGCAGTACTAGACGCGATACTCGTGAAGCAATTGTCGAACGGTTTATTTTGTCTACAAATTTGTGTCTGTTTAACGAAAAGAAACCCACATATTTTAGTGCACCCACAAACTCATTTACATCAATTGACCTCTCTAAAAGTGAACCTATTTTATTTTCACTGTTTTCATGGCAGGTTACAGATAACCCTTTAGGCAGTGACCACATGCCGATTGTTTTAAGACGGAGTAACCCAGGTGTGACCCTCCCCAGCCGAACTCTCCGCTGGAAACTTGAGAAGGCAAACTGGTCAGAATTCAGCGAATTCTCACTGCTCGCTTGCACATCTCTTGACAAGCTTTCAATTGATGAAGTGAATGAATACTTAACGAATTGTACTCTTCAGGCAGCCATTATGGCAATCGCTATGACCTCGGGACGCCTCCCACGCCGTCCCAAGCCTTGGTGGAATGAAGAACGCACAGAATCACGAAAGAAACAAAACGAGGCATGGAGCATATTTCGACGGTATTCGACATCAAGCAATCATCTTCACTTTAAGCAAATGAAGGCCCGTGCACGGTACATTCGCCGGCAATTGAAAAGAACTGTTTCCAAGGGTATCTGACATCAATAAATAGCCACACATCCCCGAAAGCGGTCTGGGACCTAATTAACAATATCAATGGATGCTATCACGCTTTCACCATCCCCCTGTTATCCTGCAACGGAGCCTGTCCAGAAAGTCTAGAGGAACAAGCCGATATTCTCGGGGAACATTTCGAGTTCGTTTCAAGTTCCAGGCACTATTCACCATAATTTCTTCGGCTAAAACAGCAAAAAGAAGCCAGGACCATAAAAGCACCTGTTGGTGCACGGGAGCCGTATAATAGATACTTCACTCTTATTGAACTAAAGATGGTCCTTCATAGCGTCAAACCCTCGGCAACTGGTCCTTACGGTATCCACTACTTCATGTTGAGTCATCTCCACCCATCTACACTTGATCTGGTTTTATACCTCTTCAACAGAATATAGGAGGAGGGACTTTTTCCATCGGTATGGAGAACGGCTACAATTATCCCTCTGCTTAAACCAGGAAAGAACGCCGATGCTGCTACTAGTTACAGGCCAATAGCATTGACGAGCTGTCTGTGTAAAACCTTCGAAAAAATGATTAATAGACGACTGATGCAGCACTTGGAAAAAACAATGCATTATGGATAAGTACCAGTGCGGTTTCCACTCGTCCCGCTCGACGCAGAATCAATTGGTTCGATTGGAGACAACTGTCTGAGAGGCTCTTGTCAATAGGCAGTACTGCCTGTCTGTGCTTTTCGATCTCGAGAAAGCATACGATACTGCCTGGCGGTATGGAATTTTAAGGGACTTGGTTGACATTCGTATCCAGGGCCGCATGTTCCATGCCGTTGAGAGCTATTTAGGGAGACGCACCTTTCGAGTAAGGCTGGGGTCTATACACTCGCGATGGTTTGTACAGGAAGACGGTGTTCCACAGGGCGGTGTCCTAAGTGTTACTCTGTTTGCTATAAAAATCAATTCTATCGCGCGTGCCATACCACCATCAGTCCATTGTTCGCTGTATGTAGATGACCTCCAGATCGCGGTTTCCTCATGTAACATTTCAATCTGCGAACGGCGTATTCAAATGACTATTAATAATGTGACAAGGTGGGCTGACAATAACGGATTTAAGTTCTCCGCGGAGAAGACTGCTTGCGTTTGTTTTCCACGAAAACGTAGTGCGATGCAGATGCCTTCGTTGACCATATACAGTGCACAAGTTCAGATAAAAACGGAGTATAAGTTTCTAGGGCTTATATTCGACTGCAAGCTCCCTTTCAGCCAACACATCAGAACGCTAAAACAAAAATGCCATAAATCCCTTAATATTCTGAGAGTTCTCTCCCACATGACTTGGGGTTCCGATAGACTGTGCCTTCTAAGAATTTATAGGTCGATTGTGCGGTCACGCCTAGATTATGGATGTTTGGTGTATAGATCAGCGAGTGCATCAACCCTGAAAATGTTGGATCCAATCCATCACGCGGGGATCCGACTTGCCACCGGTGCGTTTCGTACATCCCCTGTGCTGAGCCTCTATACTGAAGGTAATGAAATGTCTCTAAAAAAGGCGAGATGTCCTAGGTCTAATGTATTTCCTTAGGATACGGTCTGTAGTACAACATCGGTGTCGGGAACTGGTCGAGGGAACACGTTTTGAACGAACCTTCCAAAATAAGCCCGCTGTTAAGCCTCCCTTTTCATCACGGAACGAGACCGCGGCTGTTTCGGCTAGCCTTCAGACAAACCCACCTGTTGCTCAGCTTTTGAGAACAGTGGCACCATGGGAGTGCTCATCACAGACTTGTCACTCACTGAGTACACTAAAAGAATGCCCCACCAGAAGTCTTAAAACAGAAATTCTTTGAGCTACAAAATACATATAAAGACTACACCAGCTTTTATACTGACGGCACAAAGACCGACTCCTCTGTCGGCTGTTCCGTGATTGGACCATCACTTAAATGTGTACGGAGGATTAATTCCAGTGCAACTATCTTGACAGCCGAGTTATACGGTTTACTATTGGCCACATACTATATTATCAAAAATAGGCATCCATACTCTGTAGTTTACACTGATTCACTATGTGATCTGAGAGCACTCAGATCCCTTGAGATAGCAAAAAACTCTTTAATAACTCGGCTACAACATAAAGTGGTTGCTGCAGCTAGGGACAACGAATTGCAGATAGTCTTTTGCTGGGTGCCTTGTCACGTGGGTATTCCCGGCAATGAAGCTGCTGATCGTGCCGCTTCCACATATGCTACAAGGAAGGTTGATATTCACGACATACCCTACCAAGACTACAAAGCGATCATAAAGGAAAGTATCAAGTGTAAATGGCAAGAAGAATGGTCCCGCGAAAACCAACAACAAACTCCATGTTGTGGAGCCGACGCTACAGGAGTGAGCGAGTGCCCGTCATAGGGACCGTTTTTTTTCAGGTAATCCTTTCTCGGTTAAGAATTGGCCACACACATGTAACACATGGGTATCTGCTTCGCCGGGAGGATCCACCTGTATGCGAACACTGTTCAGAACCATCAACTGTAGTGCATATCCTTCTTGAGTGGGCCGCATATCACAGATACCGCCAATTCCACTTCGTCCAGTTTTATTCAGCACAGATGCCTTTACACCTGCTCTTTTGCTTGGAGATGAAGCTTTTATAAATCATACAAATGTTTTTGAATTCCTAGAAAGCACTGCCCTTTTACGTCGACTTTAAACTTGCTTTTCAATTTTTAAATTTTTTATCCACATTATTTATAGAGTCCACTAGAGTCCACTAGAATCCTCTTTCCATTAGAGTCCTCTTTCCTCTCTAGAAACCATTTATGAAATAGTCACCGACTTTGGCGCTCTATAGGCTTAAATGCTTTTGCGCCAATAAAACTCAATCAACCCAACTCAACCCTTTCCTTGATCGAACGGACTTTAGCAATGTCCGGGCTGGGATCCTGTAGAACTCGATGTCCATCGTTTATAATCCTGGTGTTCTGTGCCCGTCGAGCCGAGCGCCTAGCCTTCAGCCTCTCCATTGCCAATCAGTCATTACGATGCAGTGTAGTGTCCTTCCAAGGTTCCGTTTCTTTTCTTCGCCCAGTGTTCTGCTTCTGCCTATGATTCGTCAAAGTCCGTCGCAGCTGTAGGCTTGGTCTTTCTTTGGCGTGTAGCTGACGACCTTGTGATGCAAAAGCGTCCCGGGTTTCGGCACCAAATGTTACGGAACTAATAAAAACAGAGGCAGAAAGATAGACAATTCGGTCAGGATGACCTTACTCTTTTACTGTTCGGCTCCATCACGTTCACAAAGATTCGCGCTCTCAATCCCGCCCGTCTTCTTCATCTTCCATTTGCAACATCCGCAAATGTTCTGTCCTAGATAACTTGTTTTCTCACTAATCGTTCTCAGTTTGAAACCGCTAACGATGAAACATCACCACTCGCCTCCGTCAATTCTCGAGTACCACAAGGTTCTGTATTAAGTCCGCTATTGTTTCTTATCTATATTAACGATTTGCCGAATTCGATATGTTCTTCAATTAGTTTATTCGCTGATGATTGTGTTATTTACAGAGAAGTTACTAACGCCTCGGATGTTCTGAATTTACAACTTGACATTAACCTTGTTTCAAGATGGTGTGAATTATGGGGGATGGAACTTAACACGACTAAATGCAAGGCCATAAGAGTATCGCAAAAATGTAATTTTCCTTCTTCTTGTTTTCTCGAAGATGTCTCCTTACTTTTTGTCTCTTCTTATAAATACTTAGGAGTGTATATAACCTCAGATATTTCCAGGCAAATGCATGTTGAGTATGTTATTAATAACGCTAATCGAATGCTGGGTTATCTAAAACAAAACTTTTCACTTGCCCCTTAATCTTTGAAAATAACCCTGTACAAAACGCCAGTACGCTCTTAATTACAATATGCTTCTCCTATCTGGGACCCCGGTCATTCCAAACTAACTAACGCCCTGGAATCAGTTCAGAATCGCTCCGCTCGTTTTATTCTTAATACCTTTCATCGCACCGTAAGCGTGAGCTCCGTGAAAAGTAGCCTATTGTTGCCTAACCTCAATTTACGTCGCAAAATAGCTCGCTTATGTCTCCTTCATAAGATATGCCATACTAACTCGTTACTTCACAACCGACTGCTGAATAATCCTTCTTATGTTTCGTCACGCATTGATCATATGTATAAAGCAGACATTCTAAAATGTAACACTAACGCACTCCGAGAGTCATTCATATCGAAACCTTCAGTGAAATGGAACCACCTTCCCGCATCTATCGCAACAATTGTTCCTGACCACATATTTAGAAGTGCCATAAATAATCTATACTGCTCAGATTGAGCTGCAAAGTGTATTACTGCCACTAACCCCCACTCCCCTCTGTAATGCCAACGGCCTTGAGGGTATTTTAAATAAATAAATAAATAAACAAGAGCGTCTCCCGCTCCGCGATCAGGGTCTGGCGTTCGAACGCCAAACGCCAGACTCTACAGGAGAAGGAGATGAAGGTTTTGTTTGCTTTGTTTGGAGGAAAATAGTGGATAGGAAAAAGGCAGCTAACCTTTTCGCTAACCCACTAATTAGTTCAATCAGAGCTCGGCGCGTTGATGTCGCCGTGCAATCTCAACTCCTTCCCTCCCACAGTTTATTTCCATTCTTACGGAAGCAAACTCAAATTTCGAAGCTTTTTGCGCCCTTCCTATGCCAAAGTGGGAGTTGGTAGCTACCAAAAGCGTCCCAGACAACAACAAACAAAACAGAAAATGTAGGAGATATTGGGGAGAAGATCCAACAGTTACGCCTCTGGCAGTACGCTTCAGCTGTGGGGAAAACAAACAGTATTTTTTTGTTTGTTTATGATCCGAAAAAATTCAAGATGACGATTCGAAGGCCGCTCGTCATGCGACTAAAGCACTGGTCGGGGTGAAGCGCTCGTGCTCAGACCATGCTATTCGAGGTTCAATTTTTTGTTATGCTAAGTTGGTAAACACCGAGCTGTGGGGACCACAAGCTCGATAAAGCGCCCCTTATAGTTCTATCTCCTGCCCAATAGAAGGGTGTGCACTTGGGCTAGTTTGTGATTCATAGTTCAGAAGGTAAAAGCGCTAAAAAGCAGCGCACTGTGGTGTTCGTCTCTTTCACTTGTCCGTTGTTTTTTAGCGCTTTTACCCTCTGAACTATAAATCACCAACTAGCGCTCTGTGGTGTTCGTCTATTTCACTTGGACGTTGTCTTCTTTCGCGCTTTTACCCTCTCAACTATATACCTCAACTAGCTCAAGTGCAGGCCCTTCTATGGCGCTCCTTGGAGTTCGTCTCTTTTACTTGTCCGTTGTTTTTTAGCGCTTTTACCCTCTGAACTATGAATCACGAACTTAGCGCTCTGTGGTGTTTGTCTCTTTCACTTGTCCGTTGTTTTTTAGCGCTTTTACCCTCTGAACTATGAATCCCGAACTTAGCGCTCTGTGGTGTTTGTCTCTTTCACTTGTCCGTTGTTTTTTAGCGCTTTTACCCTCTGAACTATGAATCACGAACTTGGCGCTCTGTGGTGTTTGTCTCTTTCACTTGTCCGTTGTTTTTTAGCGCTTTTACCCTCTGAACTCTGAATCACGAACTTAGCGCTCTGTGGTGTTTGTCTCTTTCACTTGTCCGTTGTTTTTTAGCGCTTTTACCCTCTGAACTATGAATCACGAACTTAGCGCTCTGTGGTGTTTGTCTCTTTCACTTGTCTGTTGTTTTTTAGCGCTTTTACCCTCTCAACTACACTGTTAAGAAATGTTTCGTGATATTACAGTGTCGACCTGCGCTAACTCTTGATTCCAGAGATTTTTTTGTAACCTTTTGTAATACCACCAAAGCTGTAGCTGACTGTTCACATTACCGCTACCATGTGCATGCTGTACGGTAAAGGTAATGTGAATAGTGATCTAAGGCGTCAGCGGTATAACGGAAAGTTACGGAAAACATCTGGCATCAAGAGTTAGCGTAGTACGATTCCGTATGCTTGGTCTACGGTAAGAGGAATGTCAGCAGTCACCTACGGCTTCTGTAGTATATAGTAGGAGGTTAAAAAAAACATCTGGCACTGAGAATCAGCGTAGTACGATTCCGTAACGTCACAAAACACTTTCCAGTCAGTTCTTTATTCTCATGGTACAGAAACACTAATATAAGTGTACGGAATCTGAGCTGGGGAGTTAGCAATGGTTCCAGTGATGATGTCGCCAATTACTTTTCAATGCAATCTGTCGAAACAAAAATTGTATGAGGTTTCTGAAACATCCTGGAAGCTGCGTGTAGTGTATATGTGTACAAAGAGGAGCAAACAGAGGCAGGGTTTAAGATAATATTATATTGGTGAACGTGAAACAAATGACGAAAAACGCAACGCTGCTCGATCTGTGACCATCAAGAAAACGTGAAACAAATGACTAGAAATATTACGCTTCTGAATTTGCGACCATCAAATGAGCTGGAAACAAAAACATAGTTTAGTTTATGGGTAAGACGTACCAAGCAATACGCACACAAAAAAGACATATACTCACATTGCACAATTTTTTGAAAGTTCCAAGGTCCCTCATAGCCTGTATGGCTCTTGTGCTTGCTCCTTTTGACATTGAGGCCTCCTGCCTGGTTCCCTCGTCTTGTGCTATACCAACTTGGTGTCTGAAAATATACAAAGTACACATGCAACAGGTTTGATCTGAGAAAGTACTTGAGAAAGTGAAACGGCCTTTTTTGTGAACGATCTTAAAAGAATGCTGAACCACAACTAGGATCTCACATAATAAAGCAGAAGCGATGGGAGGGACACTACAAGCTCAAAAACGCCACTCATACAGCGATATTTCAAATGGAGGACCACGCTTCTGGAAAAAGAAGGCGCGATTACACGAAACTCGTGATATCGTATTCCTCATCGTCTCGCCGCCTCACCGGGGGATCTACTTCCTCTCCTCCTCATCTTTTCTGCGAGATTCCCTTCCTTTCCAAAGATATGACAACTATTCGAGATATTGCTGTGTGAGCAATAGTGTTGCGTTTGTGGTGTTTTGTTGGATGCTTCTGTTGACTTGTTAAGTGAAATCCAAATTTCGGTTTAGTATCCCTTTAAATCAGTGCTTGTTCATATTTTACCCCCCTCAGGCTAGCTTTGAATACCAAGCTTTATTGCACAAGTGTAAAATCACACATGTACACAGCTCACATGTACATATGTGCATAAATGTTTATAAGGTAACTTCCAAACTACGCCAAAATAAAAATCATGAAGGGCAACAATCAGGAAAAATATTTTTGACTCTTAATCGACCTAATGAGTGTATCATGTTTGCTATGTCACGGGACACGCGCAGAACTTGTCATCGGGGCTCACACTTTGTTATCGTGACGCACGCTTTGTTAGAACTTCATCCTTTCCCTCTTCTTTACCTTCTTTTCATAACACCCGACAAATACGATAACTAAATAAACAAACGTGTTCTTATTATTCCCGTAACTGGCTCGTTCGCGTCTTTCATAGTAACATATCGAAACATAATGTCAGAAGTGGTCACGCACGGACCCTGCCACTAATCACCGGCTGGCGCAGCAGGAAAACCGGCATGGAATTTTTGAAGCCACCGGAGCACCTGCGGCTGAGTGGTGACATCGGAAAGAACTGGCGCCTCTTCAAACAGAAGTTTGAACTATTTGTGACTGCGTCAGCTCCAGGTGGAAAGCCTTTACCAGGACCCACGCAGACCGCACTGCTACTAAGTGTAGCTGGCGACGACGCCTTGGAAGTCTACAATAACTTAATCTTCAGTGAAGGTAAGGGCCAGCAGGATTATGCGACCATCATCAAAAAGTTTGACGAGTACTGCGCAGCGCAGTTGAACGAAGTGCGCGAACGTTACCTGTTTCGCCAACGTGTGCAAGCCCAAGGTGAGCCGTCAGAACAGTTCATCAAAGATCTAAGGAAGCTGGCACAGTCGTGCAACCTCAGCACTATGACGGACTCTATGGTACGTGACCAAATTGTTTTTGGAACGAACAACGACAAAGTTCGCGAAAAACTGCTGCGCGACAACAAGCTGACGTTGGCGAGAGCGGAATAAGTGTGCAAGGCGGCCGAGTTATCGGACGCTCAAAACGAGCTTTTGACACGCGAACGACAAGTTAGCGCAGTGAAGCCTACACCGAACATCGAACCGCATGCAGCACAGAACTACGGCGGAGCGCAAGAGCGAGACGTCGACTTTGCAAGGACGTGGTCGAGCAACGACGAGCCACCCGGAGGGTTCAAGTGCCGAAAGTGTGGGTGAAGACACGGACCACGGAACTTGCCAGCGTTCGGACGCACCTGTCGGCGATGCGGAGGAAAAAACCATTTCGCTGTACGCTGCAACAACAACACGCAAGTCTCCGAAATCAAAAGCAACGAAGAAGACTTCGACATCACCGCCGTCTCGGTTGACAGTGTCATGCGCCATCGCGACTGGGTGGTCCAAACACAAGTGGTGCACAACGTGATCGAACTCAAGGTGGACACAGGCACTCAAGCTAATCTTGTGCCATACTGCGTGTACCGAAGATTGCAACCAAGGATGCAATTGAAGGCCAGCAACTCTGTGCTACGTTCTTACGACAGAGGGGTCATCAAGCACCTTGGAGTGGTTAAAACGAAAGCCACCATATGCAACAGGTCAGCTGACATTGACTTCTTTGTGGTAAAAAAGGGACGCCAAGCCATACTAGGGCTTTACGCCAGTGAACTGCTGGGGCTGTTTAGACGGTCGTTCAACGCTGTGACGGCAAGCAGCAGCGATTAAGTGGGGAAAGAGATCCATCAAGTCAACACCAGCACTGGGAACCTTCAACGGCCATACAAGATGGTGCTGCGGGAGGACGCTGTTCCCGTCAATTAGATGACCCGACGTGTGCCTCTCGCCTTGCAAGAGCCACTCCGACGAGAACTAGACCGGATGCTGAAGGCAGGCATCATTGTCAAAGCAGAGGAACCGGCGGACTGGGTGAGTCCCTTAATGATTGTAACGAAGAAAAACGAAGAACTAAGGGTGTGCACGGACTCGAGAAATATCAATGAATGCTTGAAGCGCGAACACTAAGAGATGCCGCGACGAGAAGACATCGAGGCGGAAATCGCGGGAGCAGTATTTTTTTCCCGTTTAGACGCTAACTCGGGTTTCCACCCAATACCACTGGACGACGAGACGTCCAGAATTTGCACATTCACGACTCTCTTCGGCCGTTATCGATTTCTGAGACTGCCGTTCGGGATCGCGTCGGCCTCGGAAGTTTTACAAAAGACAATGAGCCCGATATTTGACGCGATAGCGGGGGTACGCGTTTATGTCGATGACATTTTGATATGGGCTGCCACAAGAGAGTAACACGATGAAAGACTGAGGGCTGTCCTGGGGTCAAGGGGGAAGCAGCACGCAATGCAAGTCTCACATTAAACACCGCAAAGTGTGAAATAGGGGTGACAAAAATTTCCTTTCTGGGTGACATAATCTCCGAGGAGGGCATCCGGCCAAGTCCCGCCACCGTGAGCTCCGTGCTTGACATACCAGTACCCACCGACAAGCTAGGAGTGCCGAGAATGCTAGGCGTTGATAATTACTTCGGCAAGTTTCTGCCAGCGCCTGCTGAAAAAACACAACTGATGCGCCAGCTAATAAAGAAAGACTTGATGTTCGAATGGAGCGAAAATCACGGAAAGAAATGGAACGAGCTTTGCAAGTGCCTCAGCATGAAGCCTGTGTTGGCCATTTTCGACCCCAAAAGAGACACCAAAATAACATCGAAAGCTTCTCAAAATGGCATAGGGTCAGCCCTTATGCAGCGCAACGGGGAAGCATGGAAACCAGTTGCTTATGCCTCACGTGTACTAACAGAGACACAGAAAAGATACTCGCAGATTGAAAAAGAGGCAATGGCGGTTGTATAGGGATGCGAAAAATTCCATCACTTCGTGTATGGGCGAAAGGTGATTCTCGAAACCGATCACCGCCCGCTGATAGCAATCTCGCAAAAGGCAATTGGTGACATGCCGCCGCAACTGCAGCGGTGTTTCCTTCGTTTGCTGAAATACGGTTTCCGGCTCCAGTTTATTCCAGGAAAACAGCTGGTGCTCGCGAACATGCTGTCACGAGCTCCAGTCAGCAGTCCACACAAGGACGAAACCAACGAAGACGTGGAAGTACATGCCATGAGGGTTGCGTCCTCACTCACCAGTGAAGCGACTCGAGTATGGTTATCGCAAAAAACGAATAACGACAGTTATTTGAAGAGCGTCATGGAATGTCTAAAAGCCAACCGTCCGGTAGAGGGACAGCTTAGGTCCTTTTCACAAGAATTATCAGTGGTGAACAATGTGTTGTTTAAAGGTTGCAAAGCTGTGATACCAACCAGCATGCGTCCTGAGATACTGCGCAGAATACATGATGGGCACATGGGACTTAACAAGTGCAAATCACGAGCACGCCGTGTCGTCTTTAGGCCTGGTCTTAGTGCAGACATTGACGACCTTGTGAGTAAGTGCGAAGTTTGCAGAAAGTACGCTTACAAGCAACCTAGTGAGCCTCTCATGCTACGCCCTGTTCCTGAGTACGCGTGGTACAGAGTCGGTGTCGACATTTTTGAGTATGCCAGGAAGTCTTACCTGTGCGCGTACGACGCATTATCAAACTTCCCAGAAGTAGAATTGCTTCGCGACACATCAACCGCTACAGTCATCGATAAAATAAGTGCGATGTTCGCAAGGTATGGCATTCCAATAGAAGTGTGTACCGACGGGGGGCCGCAGTTCACGAGCTGAGACTTTGCCAGCTCTGCATAGGACTACGATTTTAAACACACCATTTCCAGCCCCATTGGTTTCCTCGCTCGAACAGCCTAGCGGAAAAGCGAGTGCAGGTGCTTAAAAGAATTCTTAAGAAAACGACCGAAGGAAAAAACGATTTATGGCTTGGACTGCTCAGTTACAGGTCCAGCCCTTTAGAAGACGGCAAGTCCCCAGGAGAGCTGTTTCAAGGTCGAGAACTGCGGACGTCAATACCATACTTCAACGAAACACCGCGCAGAGTGGTAGAAGAGCATCATCAGACGCAGCCGAAGATGAGTCATCTTTCCAGCATTGCAAGAGGGGCAAGTGGTCCGTATCAAGGGCGACACATGGGCAATGAAGGCGAAGGTAGTCAACAGGACGCGGCCCAGGTCTTATCAGGTCGCCACAAAAAATGGCAACGTTCTACGACGTAATCGCCAACACCTGCTAGCAACGAAAGAACAATTCAACCGTTCCGAAGAATACTCGTCGGATGAAGAAAACTCAAACGACGAGACACCGGAACAACTTCAACGACCCTCAGGCAGCGTGGCCACGACAACACCAGTGCTGAGAAGGTCCACACGTCCAAGAAGACCTCCAGAGCGGCTAGGTTATGGCGAGAACTTTGTTCAAGGCTCATGACAAGTGTTCCCCCACCGAGTGTCGAGCTACTACGCTGTCGACATGCTGTACTTACTTTCTTTTTTTTCATTCCTTTAAAGAAAGGAAGATGTATCGTGTTTGCTATGTCACGGGACACGGGCCAGACTTGTTATCGGGGCTCACACTCTGTTATCGTGACGCACGCTCTGTAGCAACTTCATCCTTTCCCTCGTCTTTACTTTCCTTTCATAACACCTTACAAATACGATAACTGAATAAACAAACGTGTTCTTATTCTTCCCGCAACTGGCTCGTTCGTGTCTTCCATAGAAACACATCGAAACACTGAGCAACAAAACCACAGGTGAAAAATGGGCCGCTCCCTCGCTTTCTTTCCCTCAGTCATGTGCAATGATAGTAGAGGGCTGTGATATTGCACAGCGATCTGACTGGTTCCTGTGATTTTAGAGCAGCCTTTGGAGAAGCTATAAGTCAATCTTGGAGCAGCAAGACGAACGTTTGGAGCAGGCACTTTATTCTCATTCATAGCTCTGCAAATAACACGCTACGATTCTAAAAAACCGTGCTTTCTTTTTTTCGCCCCTACCACTCATGAGTGTCAGCACACAAGTCGGAGGTTTTTTCAGGAACGATAACCAAAGTATATCACCAATTCGCGACTACAGCGAAACGGACGCCACCAAGCGGGAAAACCGGGAACCAGCCGGAACAGTTCGCTTTGCACCTCTCCGCGTCTCTGGCGGCTTTCGCGGACACGTGTTGTTGGCGCGGTGGCAAACAATGTAATTTGACGAAGGTCCGAATATTTCTTAAGTTTGCCTGAGTGTTCATTAGTGTGGTGAAGCCTGAGTAGATTGTTTCCTTCCATCACGTGTTTGAATGCCCGTTTACTCCACAACACACGGTCGCGTGCTTTCGATTTCTTGGATGGGGAGGAATCACGGAAAAACGTTTTGATTTCTTTTCTATCTCGAATCACATTCGAAGTGACGACTACTTAGTAAATGATAAATGGTTTCTTTATAAGAATGTAGAACAGTGGACTGGAGACGACAGACGAAGTGTTTCCCTGGAGGGAACCCCAATGTTGCAGTCAAGTTAATTGAAAGGTTCGATAGCAGCTTTTTTTGAGTTTCGTTGTGTTCGATTAGCTTCAAGATTGAGCCACCCACGCCGGTCGGTGCGTGGCTATTCATCTTGGCTGCTTTTCGCCAAAAAACTCCTATAGACCACACCGAAAGAATTGGGCTGATTTCGCAGTTACTTGATTCCGAAAAACCTGCTCGCTGCATCCGACTAATGAGGGAAATTGTCTGCTTTCAAAAGGTGGGGGACGCGTCTCGCAAGGTTAGAAGCTTTCACGACATTAAGATCTATCGCGCCTTCAATATTTGTGTTCTACCCTCGTCGAATCCGGCAGCAATATACGTCTACATTGTTCAGGTTGTACGACCACAAAAAATACTCAACTTCTCCTTTCACAATTCGAAGTCAAGTTCAATGCAGAGGCGTTCTGCGTGAATCTCAGATGAAGACTCTCTTCAGTTTGTCCGCATTCGTCTCCGTGCTGCCGGCTAGAACCATTTGGCTGAGTTTAAGTAGTATCTCTCTGTCTGTCAAATATACTTTTATTCAGCAGTTCACCTAATAGCTAGTCAACTAAGCTCATATTTCAACCCGAAGAATATACAAATATCGCTGTAGTGGGACATAGTACGTAATATAATACATAACCCGCATATTTTTCAAAATGACCTCTCGATTGCTACTAAAACCTGAATTGAAATACATGTCTCAGCTGCTTAGTGGGGCGCCAGCGGGTTAACATGCTTCTTGGCTCAAGAAGCGCTTGCTTAATTTTCGTAATTTTCCTTCAGCTTGTGTTGTTGACCGAGCAGACGACTGGAGCTGTTTCTTAAACGCGGATACGCACAAAAGCTCGATTTCGCGGACAGATAAGTCGCATGGTCGATGCATGCGAGTTAGCTGAAAATTACTCTCGGTGGAACTATTCTGTACTCATCGCCGCTTTCCTTAGCTGATTAAAACTGATTAGAGCACATTACCGTCTCTCCGGAGCCCATAGTTTTGGTTTTGAACGAAATCTCTGAAACAAAAGTTCGACATGAAAAGGACAAGAAGCATTGGGAAAACAAAACTATGCTCTGCAACTTTATGTGCAGCGGCTACACTTCACCGTCGCAGTTCAAATACCTATAAAATAGGGCATTGAACAAAAGAAAATATGTTAAATTGAATGCGCCACCCGTTCAGGCGGCCCGGCCGAGCCGACACGACCTGGTCCCAGCCGTTATGTTTGTTTGGTGGTGGCGCCCCCTATAGGTCGCTGTAGTCGCGAATACTTCTATACAATTCTGACCATCATACAAGATACAAAAAGATTTATTTTTCTGTAAAAACGAAATACCGGGGCAAGCGCACTCGCCATTCCGCTTTGAAGGAGTAGTTTCCCTCCAAGCACGCGGCTGCACTACGAGGATGCGAGGCGCGTATGATCTTGATGTCTTTACCGCGAAAGGTGCCTCACCGCAGTGCACCGAGACGCAATGTGAAGCACACTCAGTTGCGCAGAAGGGGCAATAGCAAGTGGCACGAAATCTTAGTACTGTCAGCGTTCAATGCGAAAATTTAATCAAATAGTGCGTCATTCGAAGCAATAAACAAAAGTTTCAAAAATCCACTCAGGTCTACCGCCGTGATAGGCCTAGTGGGGCCCGTTATTTTTGGCACTGAGAAAGTGAAATTAACTTTTGGCGCATTGTTAACACAGAATCCTCATTTTGCTGAAATGTAGCAGGATTTAGCAGGCTAAGCACGTCGGCGTAAACCAAGGGAAATGCGCCACCTTTGGATTGCTTCACCCACAAGGGGTGAAGCAATCCTATTGATTTCGAGGAACTCATATAGCTCAGAGGTCCCAGCTATTTCTTTGTGCAGGCCCTCTGGGCCAGCTCAACTTTTATATTTTTTCAACAAATAAATGAACGCTAAAGCAAAAAAAATTCTCTGCAGTGCCTTCACATTGTAATCAAATAATACACATATATACAAAATATTCTGGGGTTATCATCATCCTTGTAATTTGGTAGCCCATACATCGATCGATATGTTTATAGTGGCAAAACGTGAAACATGTTCATCTAGTGAGCTTTGTCATCTGGTCAAACACAAATGGGAAAACAAACTAAACAAAATATTTTAAGTTAAACAATTTATACAAGACGTAAGTCGGGCAGATATGCCATACCTAATTTAGTTCACAAAGAAGTTTTCTTCAACTAATCTTTCAGAGCCGGCAGAGCAGGCTCACAAAGCTCTTCCCACCCCGATTGTATATATTTTGAATCCCTCTATTGCAGTATCAAGTATTGTAGTAGACGTGGACGATTTCAGGTCGTGGTGGGCGGCGTGATGACGTTCTTGTTCTGTCGGGCATCACCTCGTAGTTCAGATCTCCAAGTCGACGAAGAACCTTGTAGAGTTCGAAATACCGTTTCAGGAGTTTCTCGCTGAGACCACGGCGGCGAATCGGTCTCCAGAACAACACCCTGTCTCCAGGCTGGAAGTGGACGTCCCGACGACGAAGGTTGTAGCGGCCAGTGTCAACACGTTGTTGGGTTTTAGTCCGGAGTCTGGCGAGCTGACGGACTTCTTCCACCCCCTGGGCAACCGCCTGGGCGTCGTCCCTTCCGTCGACAGCCGGTTCGTAGGGTAACATCTCGTCCAGCATTGTCGTTACTTTGCGACCATGAACCAGTTGAAAGGGTGTCACCTCGGTGGTCTCTTGCACGGCCGTGTTGTAGGCAAATGTGACGTACGGCAACACCTCGTCCGATGTCTTGTGTTGCACGTCGACCTAAATGGAGATCATGTCGGCGATGGTATTGTTGAGTCTCTCCGTCAGCCCGTTGGTCTGCGGGTGGTACGCCGTGGTGCGACGATGGCTGGTGTGGCTAAGACGAAGGATTTCTTGCGTCAGCTGGGTCATGAACGATGATCCACGGTCTGAGATCAGAACTTCGGGACCCCCGTGCCGGAGGACGATGGACTCGATGAAAATCTTGGCGACTTCCACAGCCGTCCCTGAAGGAAGGGCTTTCGTTTCGGCGTAACGCGTGAGATAATCTGTGGCGACAATCATCCTGCGGTTTCCCGACGTTGACGGCAGAAAAGGGCCAAGTAGATCCATTTTAATCTGCTGGAAGGATGTAGTTGGCGGAGGAATTGGCTGCAGGAGGCCGGCCGGCTTCGTCGGAGGTTTCTTGCTTCGCCTGGCACTCAAGACATGATCGTGTGTATAGGCGTACGGTTTTGGGGAGCTTGGGCCAGTAATACTATTTGCGAATACGGGCCAGCGTTCGGCTGTAACCAAGGTGTTCGGACGTCGAGTCGTCGTGGCAGGCTTGAAAGATCTCGACTCGAAGGTCGGTCGGCATTACCAGCAGCCACGGCGACTTGTTGTCCCGCAGTTCTCTTTGTAGACTACACCTTGTCGAATGGCGAAGGTCGGCAGGGCTCGTGAGAAAACACGTGGCATCGAACACCAGCGCCCTTCCAGCTGCTCTATTAGTTCGCGCAGCTCAGCATCGTCTTGTTGACGTCGTGTTATCTCGTCGGTGTTCACTGCGCCTAGCAAGCACTCGTCGTCATCGTCGTCACTACTGCCGGAAGATGTTTCGACGGGGGCTCTGGACAGGCAGTCGGCGTCGCTGTGCTTGCGCCTGACTTGTAGACCACAGTCATGTTCAACTCTTGTAGTCGGAGACTTCATCGAGCGAGGCGTCCTGACGGATCCTTGAGATTCGCAAGCCAGCAGAGCGAGTGGTGGTTCGTGATTAAACGGAACGGGCTCCCGTACTAGTGCGGACGAAACTTCGTTATTGCCCAGATGACCGCAAGGCATCCTTTCTTAGTCGTGGAGTAATTTTTCTCCGCCTTGGACAGTGTCCGTCTTGCGTAGGCGATAACTCGCTCGGTGCCTTCTTCCCCTTGAAGCAGTACCGCGCCAAGTCCAGCGTTACTTGCGTCCGTGTGTATCTCGGTTTCCGGATCCTGATCGAAATGTCCAAGAGGAGGAGGAGTCTGGAGTCGTAGCTTAAGCTCGTCGAATGCCTGCTGCAGCTCCTCGGCCCATTCGAACTTCTCGGCGTCCATCGTGAGGTTTGTGAGCGGTGCTGAAATCCTTGCGAAATCCCGAACGAAACGCCGATAGTAGACACATAGTCCAAAGAACCTTTACACGGCCTTCTTGTCTGTCGGCGCTGGAGATGCTGCGACGACGCGAGTCTTCTCTGGGTTTAGGCAAACGCCTTCGTTACTAACCACGTGAATTAGGAATTTCAGTTCGTCATAGGCGAACCGACACTTTGACGGCTTGAGGGTGAGTCCGGCAGTCCGTATGGCTTGGAGAACAGCTCGGAATCGTGCTCGTCAAAGTCCCCGGAAAACACTACGACGTCGTCGAGGTAGACGAGAGAGCTTTGCCACTTCAGTCCTGCGAATACGGTGTCGATGAAACGCTGCAAAGTCGCTGGCGCCGCGCATACTCCGAAGGGCATTACCTTGAACTTGTACAGTCCATCCGGTGTAACGAACGCTGTCTTCTCTCGGTCTCAGTCGTCGACTTCGATCTGCCAGTAGCCACTCTTCAGGCCCATGGATGAAAAGTACCGAGAGTGGCGCGACCGGTCTAACGTGTCGTCAATGCGGGGGAGTGGATAAACGTCCTTCTTCGTCACCGCGTTCAGCTGCCGGTAGTTTACGCCGAACCTAAGCGTTCTGTCATTTTTTTTAACCAGTACGACTGGAGAGGCCCACGGACTGCTTGAAGGTTGGATTATTTCGTCGTTCAGCATCTCTTAAACTTGCTCCTGGATCACCTCCCTTTCTTTACCGGAAACTCTGTACGACGATCGATGCACAGGGCACGCGTCGTCCTCGGTAGCGATGCGGTGCTTCGCAACGGCGGTTTGGCGTACCTTCGACGACGTTGCAATGCAGTCGCGGTATTCGGCGAGGAGGCTAATCAACCTCGCTACTCGAAACTTATGAATATTCGCGCAACCCTACAAACATGTTTTTAACACATTCCTTTCTTATTATGTGTCATAATTTATAAATTTGAAAACTATTAAAGCTTAAGTATCAACATGGTGTAATTGTAACAGCGCATAACAACGAGGACAAAGAGAAGGAACATACCAAACAAGACGAGCGCTGTGTTACCAACTTCCACCAACTAGCCCAGCTCTCTACTTTGTTAAGTATCAAGTTGTAAATGCTGAAGTGTCATTTCATAATATAGCACAATTTATGAAAACATAGCTTTATTTTCATGATGAATGCGCCACATATTAGTAAGCAAATATAGAGCTGTTGGCAGGCATATATTTATTCTAACAGATATATAATAGCTTGAATCATCATCTAGCCCAAGTTATGGGGAGGAGGAGAAACCGTGACGCCCCAAGCGGTTATCTTTAAAACTACGCGGATGGGGACAACAAATACAATGATTCAGCGCTCGGCCGACATAACTGAACGCGGCGTCAGCGTTCGGCTGGAGTTCGTGTTCTCCGGTGAGGGGAAGGAGGGGCTTTTTTGTTACCACTCCGGCCTTCATGAACAATGGATTATGCACGGTGCTCAGCTCAGCACAAAAACCGAAGTGGGTCATGCTCGCATTCTCTGACGACTGCTTTCGGGATAGATCCGGCACTTAACGTCACTTCGTCGATTGTTAGTATTGTTTACATTACACTGTGCCCCGCGCTCTATTGTAGAAGATGACATGAAGATGCCCATAAGGTAGGGTGACCACATTTCCACAAGGTAGAAAACGGGACATCCCCAGCGACGAAGGGGGGGGGGGGGGGGAGGGGTACTGAAGATTGAGATTGGGAGAAAAAAATTTAATGAAATAACTGTTCTAATCTCAAAACGTTACCATATTGCACTAGGCCCTAGGGCCTATGGAACAGTCACACTCACAGTTCAGTTGCATGCACTCATTTGGAAGGTCCTGCTTCGGGTCCTTCGTTGGTGTGGGCATATTTCGTCGACGACTGAAGTTTCCTAAGCAGGACTTTATCCTGCAAGACTCGGTTCTAAAAGTCTGCGCACTTATATGGGAAGTTCAACTCGTTTCGGTTTGCTTCAACTCGCTTGGTGCCAATTTCGAAATTATGCACTCCTGCGAAAACGGGACATGATACTTTATTGAGACAAAAAGACGGGACGGGACGGCAGAAGCGGACCTTAAAAACGGGACTGTTCCGGCCAATACGGGACGTCTGGTCACCCTACCATAAGGCCTGTGGGCATGTGCACAGGCCTTGTGTTGACTAAACATTGAGGTGTGGGGACAACAAACGCGTCAGAGCGCCCCCTATAGTTCAATCTCCTGCCCAATAGCGCTCTGTGGTGATCGTCTCTTTCACTTGTACGTTGTTTTTTTAGCGCTTTTACACTCTGAACTAAGGAAGGAAATAGTACTCTGAGACGCTGGAGACGCTTCTAAAATACTTTTCCAGCTGCGAAATGCTTCGAAAAGCTTCGAAAATAACAAGAAAAAAAATGTGTTAGAAATAAGGACGTGACAACGCTAGAAGAGACGACATCGCCTGCCAGGAAAGCCGAGATTGGACGTCGGTGTCACTTGAGTTCCTCGTAACACACAATTCTGGATGTGGTGGTTTGATCGATAAATCAAAATACAGCTGCGAATTTCAACATTAAATAAGTTTAAAGACTGGATTTTATAAAAAAAAATGTCACATGTAAAAAAAAAAAAAGACACTTGTCTAAGGGCACTACCATCACAGTTCTCTTGCGCAGGTCTCGGCAACTTTTTGCAGCGTCGGGCGAAGCCGTCATGAAGCCTTACTCGGAAGGGGTCGGACGGCAAGTCGCAAAGTGTGTGTGTGTGGGAGGGAGGGGGGGGGGGGGGGCAGTGGAAGAAAAGGCAAAAAGAAAGTGAAGACGTTCTCTGTCCATGTACGAAGATGCCGGACAACTCCAAGTGGCAAAGGGGCGGGAAAAGGGGGAGGGGGAGGAGCTTTTTTGGTATCGCGCCGGGGGCCGCATGAAACTGCATCGCGCGCCGTGGTTTGCCGACCCCTACTTTACCGGTATTCAGGTGGACGCTTTAAAACCTCGCGCACTTTCATTACAGCTCGAAAACTTTAGACATGGAAATAACACGGCGAGATGTTTCTCAACATGCTTTGTCACTTTTAGATTCTCTAGTTGGTGCACAATAAATAACATTAAAATGTTTGCTAAATATTTGTGTTAATTTCCCAGTTAGTTCCATATCAAAAAATAAAAGACGTTTATAATTTTCTGTATTGCGAAATTATAGCGCAGCCCTTAGAGGGCTTATGACACGAAAATTAAACGATTAGATTATTCTTGAAATGGAATGCTCATAGGCTACTAAGTATTTACACAAAGTTACGCGATTTTTAGAGCTCCGGTAACTGCAATAATCAATTTACGATTTTTATCATTTTCATCTGGAAACCAGGCAACACTGCCCAAGTTAGTCACATCATGGTGTCCATAAACCACGTGATCTTGAACGCTCTCTCGTTCTAAACGCCCCCATGATCGCCCAAGCTCTCCTCAACGCGGTACGATCAAAACCGCTCACGCAACTCGGCAACCCGAACGCTATTCTCGCTTTGGCCCCCGGCCCGTTGACCTTCCACCCTGCATGCGCCTGCGAGAAACTTCCGGACGACGGTGACCACGACGAGTTCGTCGGTAACTCGCCGTCGCTGGAGATGGTCGCCAGCGGGTCGCAGTCAAAATGAACAGCTTCCAACATCTCTTGATAGCAATCACGCTCATCCCTGCTGCGATCAATGTCGAAAACTTTGACAAGGCGAGCGATGCCGTAGATGTAATCGTCATAGACCGCATGCTCGAAATGTGGATTGTAAACAAGGAAACTAAAGGACGCCAAGAGAGCCAAGTTTGCGAGTGGGTGCAAGGGGATGTCACGCGGGAGGCTGGCTACATCACCAGCCTCTCAGTCACGGCAGCCTTTTCTAATGGGATGTATCCGAGGAACCTGCATATAAATCGATTTATCCACGATAAAATTGCGTCATTTGCAAAACAAATTTAGCAGGATTATAGGAACATACAGTGGGTCCTAGCAGTATAGTTATCTCATATTTTATTTTTGGAGTGTTATAACGCAGGCGAGAGTATGCCTCTCCTCTCCCTCCGTACCCTGCCCTCCTCCTTTCCTTCTCGCCTCCTATTTAGCGAGACATTTAGCGAACATTTGCACGCCAAATTTAGCGGGAAACTTAGTGAATATTTTCACGCTAAATCTAGCGGGAAACTTTGCCCGCTAAACTTAGCGGGAAATTGTGCGAAAATGTTCAGGCTAAATGTAGCGGGAAATTTAGCGAAAAGTTTGCCACTAAATTAGCGGGTTTGTTTTCCCGCTAGATTTATCGTGGAAATTGACGTCGCGTGTCCTCAACACCAATTTAGTTTCCCCGCTAAATTTAGGGGGGGGGGGGGGAACTGTGACGTACCATAATGCAACGCGCGCGGTTACGCCAACGCCGACGCCGCTCAACCCGGAAACGGGGGCCTAAGAGCCGCGCTCTAAAATATCTTTACTCGCTCAATAGGAATGTGAACAAGGGTGCAACGTTTGGCCAGTTGCTGATTCATAATATTTAAAAAGCGGAACGAGAGACTGGATAAGGAATATAGACAGATACTCAGCGCTTTGAAGTTGACGAGGCTGGAATACTGGGCCAGTTGGCGATTCATTATATTTAAAAAGCGGAACGAGAGACGGATAAGGAACATAGACAGATACTCAGCGCTATGAAGTTGACGAGGCTGGAATACTGGGCCAGTTGGCGATTCATTATATTTAAAAAGCGGAACGAGAGACGGATAAGGAACATAGACAGATACTCAGCGCTATGAAGTTGACGAGGCTGGAATACTGGGCCAGTTGGCGATTCATTATATTTAAAAAGCGGAAACGAGGAGACGGATAAGGAACATAGACAGATACTCAGCGCTATGAAGTTTGACGAGGCTGGAATACTGGGCCAGTTGGCGATTCATTATATTTAAAAAGCGGAACGAGAGACGGATAAGGAACATAGACAGATACTCAGCGCTATGAAGTTGACGAGGCTGGAATACTGGGCCAGTTGGCGATTCATTATATTTAAAAAGCGGAACGAGAGACGGATAAGGAACATAGACAGATACTCAGCGCTATGAAGTTGACGAGGCTGGAATACTGGGCCAGTTGGCGATTCATTATATTTAAAAAGCGCAACGAGACACGGGCAAGGTAGGTAGACCGAGACACCTCTTTGTCCGTGTCTCGTTACGCTTTTTAAATATTATGAATCACCAACTGATCCCACTTTTCACCCTTGCCAACTTCGTGGCGCTTTGTCTCTGTCTGTCTTCCTTGTCCGTGTCTCGTCGCGCTTTTTTTTAAAATATAAGAATAACCAACTGACCCCACTTTATAGGCTTGTCAACGCGCTGTATCTCTTCCTTGTCCGTGTGTCGTTGCGCTTTTTAAATATTATGAATCACCAACTGGTCACTTTCCACGCTTAGCAACCGCTCTGTCTCTTTCTTTTCTGTGTCTCATTGCGCTTTTTAAATATTATGAACCACCAACTTGCTCAACTTTCCACCCTTATCAACTTCATAGCGCTCTGTCTCTGTCTATCTTTCCTGTCTGTGTCTCGTTGCGCTTTTTAAATAATATAAAACACCAGCTGGTTCACCTTTCCACCCGTGTCAAATTCAGTGCGCAGTCTCTCTTCCTTGTCCGTGTCTCGTTGCGCTTTTTTTTTTTATAAATTATGAATCACCAACTGGCCGAACTTTCCATCATTGTCAACTTCATAGCGCTTTGTCCCTATCTTCCTTGCCCGTGTCTCTTTGAGCATCTAAATATTAAGAATACGGACAATACCGCCTTGAGGCTGAACTCCATGTAGCGAATATGCGGCGAAGAACCGGCGATCTTTGCCCGGCGACGCGTTCGCTTTGCGCGCTGCGAAACAGCCGCCCTTCTGACGCCACACTCGGAGCGAACGACGCGGGAATATCGTCACGTGTTTCGCGCCATGGAGTCCTGGGGGGCTATGTTGCGCTTTTTGGACTCCCAGGAGACTAGGGAGAGGGAAGTGACGTCAACAACGCAGCAAATGCAGATTGGATGTTGATTTTGTTTTCTTCTGTCAACATCCAATCTGCGTTTGCTCTAGTCGTTGTCGTCACTTCCTTCTTCCAAGTCTCCTGGGAGTCCAAAAAGCGCAACATAGCCCCCCAGCCTTTAGTTTGACACGCGTCGCGAACTCCAGGGTTTTTCGTCTTGGCACAAGTTGGCTCAACACCGGGTACTTCAGTGGACTTTCAGATATCTCTTAACATACACTGTTTCTATAAAAGAAACTATTTTCAGGGACAATGTGTTAGCCAGGGCAGACGTGAGAACTCGCAAAAAACATTATAATCATCCAAATAATTAACAAATAAATCACTAACTAATTTTTTATGAGCTCAGTTTGGTGGCGAGTACTGATGGCAAGCATGACGTTGCTGACACAACGATCCAACATCCGTTTTTAAAAGGGAAAAAAAACAAAAAAACAAAGAGCACTGCAGGGTTGTTAAACTTAGAGGGGTACTCCGGCGATTTCTTCATGGTCCCCGATTTGCTTGAAATTTTGCCAAACTCGCCAAACAACATCGCTAAAATAGTATCCCAAATATTAGGTCAAAATAATTTTTTTTCACCAAGTTATTGAATTTACAATTTTGGTCCTCACCGTGTTTTTCAAGCTGAAAGTCTCTACTCGCAAGAACGAAAAAGTGACGTCAGTGGAAGGCAAGGGTTCACTTTTTGGGCTGTAGAATTTATTCCCAACTGATTCCAAGCAGTTTCATGGTGTCAAATCAATGCTTTGGAAGCTCGCTCCAGTACCCGCGCGCCAGCACGGATCAAATGATTGGCATATTCTATTTTTTAGACTGCTTGCTCGACTGGCAAGCCTGCTTGCCACTGACGTCACGGCACTGAAAAGTGCGGGTATATTTGAATGTTGGCTTTTGCATCATTTTCATTTTGCCGATTTCGCAATAACTAATACGAATTTCGCGATAATAAATAGCATACTGGAAAGGGTAAAGGCCGGGGAGTCAGAAAATATAGTTAGTTGAGGTAGCTCAAAAAATCGCCGGAGTACCCCTTTTTAAAGCCCCTCTATGCTGGGAAAAGTTGCGACATTCATTGTTGTGGAAATGCTCGAGACACTTGCTAAACTTTCTAAACTCGTCGTGCACAAACATGTTCTGTGTGGTGTTACGACATAGAGTGCTGACGCAAGGGTCTTTACGCTATTCTAAAACTCTCCTTTGTTCGGTCTCCTTGCGCGTTGCGCCGCTGCTCATTCCGCCCGCCGTGTATTCAGAGACTTGACAGCTGGATTTCGCTGCCTTCCTCCTCGCTCGTTGTGCTGCATTATTCCGCTCTCCTAGCTCGTCTGCGCTGTACTTGCAAGGACACGCGGGCGCGACGTCATCAGTGGAGCCGTTCAATCGGCTGGCCCCACGGTGTTGCTCGCGTGCGCTCCGATAAAGCTCGCTACGACTTTGTTTCAAAATATCGACGAAATTTGAGCCCCGAGAGAGTTTGGCTAATTGGCATCTCGTCCCGCGTGACGCCATCATCGCGTGAGTTCAATCTGCACTCTCCGCGAACCTTGGCCTCAGCCTTGTGATTGAAGAGTTTAGAGACCCAGCAAAAAAATTTCGAGCTTTTTTTTTTTTTTTTTTTTTTTCTGCACAACACCGAAACACAACGCATGAGAAGCGCAGGAAATCACGTGCGAAAGAAATCTCTGCGGTAAACGTGTAGAAACCCACCCCATCTACCGCGCCCCGTTCCATCCGTCTGCGCATTTCATCCCTTCAGACCGCCAGATTTCTCGCCCACATTTTCGCCAAGTGTCCAGATTAGGGCCTAATCCGGACACACCCCGAAAAAGTGGGCAAAAAATCTGGCGGCCGTGATTGGCCGACGCCGCACTTGACCTTGGCACCGGCCAATCATAGTCGCCGGATTTCTCGCCAAGGTTTTCGCCAAGTGTCCAGATTATTAGGGCTTTAACTCGGTGCGCGGCAGCCGCTTGCTCTTGCCACGTCCCTCGGTGCAAAAAATAAAAAAAAACGGGACCGCTCCCTGAAGTGAAAAGCTGCGCATGAGGTTCGAACCTCGCAACGCGATCAAAAGCAGGGGCCGCTGACGACAGCTGTTTCTTTGCTTGTACCATGTGACGTGGCAAAAACAAGTGCCCGCCAGATGCCGAGGTCGATGGCAAAATAACGCAGAGGGCATCAACTGTGCGTCGGGTAACGTTTGAACACGTCACCAGTGGAAGTTTTCTTTGCACGTGATTTCCTACGCTTCTCATACTTTGTGATTCGGTTTTCCGCAGAAAAAAAAAATGAAAAGAAAGCTCCAGATTTTCTTGCGCTGCTGTGCTTACGTGAACGTTTTCGTCGTTTTAATAATGGGTACGGGATCGTTGTGCCCGCAGCATCGAACTTGTCATTTGTTCTAACCACCAAACGGCACTAATTAAAAGGTTAATTTGTATATTTTGTTAATTAGTTTACTCATTAAAGCGCTTTTTTAAATCCGTTGCAGCCGCCTTGGTTGTTACTTTGTTACCTAGAAGAGTTTATTTTTATCTCAAACAACATACTTTTAGGATTTTTTAAAAATATTCGTTGAAACATTATTTATATTTATTTGTCCGGGTTACACCAATCGGCAGACTTATACTTTTTCTCTTGCCGTAGAGTGTTATACTCCATTTCACCTTATGTTGTACCGCAGCGAAGGCTAGAAGCGCGAGCTCATAGCGTTGGCAGGTGCCCTTGCAGCACGAGAGCTTGGGCCGCCGAAATGTGCCCTAGAGCAAGGAGCTCGAGCATGTACTCTTTCCTGCGGTACATCGTAAATCGGCGTTAGCTGTTGCTGGCTTCACGCGGCGGTACCGTGCGTGCTTCCATTCATTCGACGCTCGTTTCCACGGTGCCCGCGATGAAAGCAAACGGCCTTTATGTTGCAAAAGAACACTGCGGCGCAGCGATACGAGGTGCGCGCTGAGGCCCCTCCCGCATGTTTTTCAATGGGCGGAACGCGAACAAGAAGAGTTCAAAATAAGGACTTAACGCAGAAGGTTGCTTTTCCCCAGCGCCTCCTAATTCGACGAGCTTTGCACGAAAAGCATGTCTTTAGACCGAACTTTGGAGATAGTTTTTTTTTTTTTTTTTCGCAACGGCATGGGTCTAAAGTATCAATGTGCCAAAGCGATTGGTTGCGCAGCACTAAATTGAGATGCTATAAAGTGCCCTCTGAGAGGAAACTGTGGTGCAGCTAGCTCTCGCTCGTGGTCTCGTGGTACGCCTCTCTTACGCGTTCGCCAATAGTGGTTGTCGCTTCTTCTAAGAAACGCCAAGCGTGATTTTTATCCAGGGAGTTTACTTCATAGCGCTGGTTTGGCTTCCCTGGATTTTATCTGTGTCCTTACATCTCGGTCATCTCCTAACCCCTCTTATATTTGAAAAAGAAAAATGCGCTGTGGTGTATTTTAGCGTGAGAGTTCGGGCCATATTACATTTATTATCTATCTATCTAGAAACGCCATGTTTTTTCCACTTTTGTTACGTGCGTGAACCAAGGCGGGCGTTGATGATGATCGCGTGACAACCATGAATGTAGCATCCAACTCAGCTCTGATTCTACTGCGTCGCGTAGCTCAAAAGGCAAGAAGACGCAAGTTCGCCCGAGTTATCGCTTCACGTGGCTTGCAGCACGTAACGTCCTTGCACCATGCCTGTGTGCATTCTACTTCACCTTGCAAAAAAGAAACAAAAACAATGATAGTACACATTTTACGCTGCTAAAGATTCCAAGGCCATCAGAATGGCCGCTGGCGTGACGTCAGTGCAGTCCACGAAACCACTGCACTCGTGCCTTCGGCTTCACTTGCATTTATGGCACAATTTAGCCTTTAGTATATAGACCACGGTGTAAGATAGACAGGTGGGGAAACGAGAGCCAAATGAGCGACCGCATTGTGTCCCCCTCGACTTTCTCTTTTTCTGCACTGCGAACTCTCACTCCGGGAGGCCACCGGTGGCGACCAGCTAAACTGACGGAGATAGTTTCTCGTGGATTTTCAATGGAAGACCGTCGTGCTCTCGGTTTATTTTGCGCACTCTCCCATAAAGTTCCATGCAAATCCCATTCCAATTTTTTTTCCTCTCGCCGCAGCGCCATCTGTCGCAAATCGGGGGTACCCGCAAGCAGACGAGTACACAATCCGGTCACGGCGCTGCGGTAGGCTCCTATGGGCCGTTTCCCCACCTGTCTATCTTACACCCTGATATAGACGCTCTAGACACGCGCCAGCTTTCAACCGACGTTGCTTCTTTCTCTTGTCTTACCGACATACCAAGCCACTGAAACGGGCGTAGACGAGCCTTGTATCCAAGCCCTTTGCTGACAACGACACAGTAGAATCTAAAATGGCAGCAACCTTACCTGCTATGGTAATGATGAAGTGAATTAAAATTAGGGATAAGAGGAAACAAAAATGCAAGATATAGGTTATGGCGGCTGCCATGCGCAGTTGCCGAGATATGCAAAAGTCAGTGTAATCACCAAACGCATAAAACTGGGACCACTGAAAAGCCGAGATGTTACATGAGGATGCTACAAGCCATCAGAGTTCATCCAGAGCTGAGGGGATGTGACTGCTGAATTTGCCTTGCGATTACCAGAGCTCTAGGTCACGTGTTGCTGAATTGGCTGTTATAGTTGCTCTGGAATAGCTCGCGCATCGACGGCGGTCATAAGGGCCGCCCACACTAGCGAGAAAACGCGAAAACGTCTGCCAGAAACCGGCACATCTGTGCTTCGTATGAAGCATGGAATCCAATTCAAGGAATCATCTTGGCACGCGATATAAGCAGCACGGATGTCCTGGTTTCTCGCAGTCGTTTTCGCGTTTTCTCGCTAGTGTGGGCGGCCCTATATACTTCTGAAATTAAAGGCGGCGCGCGGCAGCGCTAACGAGGCATTGTGCGTTGCATGGCATCACTATGTCCTGAATGCATCGTCTCAAAAACACTCTCCAAGTCTAGACGGCAATGCAATCTCGCAGTTCTTCAAGAAAAAAGTTGGGCAAAGCCGATGTCGGTCGCATTCGGTGCCAAGCAAACGGAACGTGCCGCACGCCGTTTGCTTGACACCACTTTCTGTGGCTATGAAGTCAATGCATAGTCCTATAATAAGATGCCATGGCCAAAGCGTTTGGCGTTCGTGTATTTGCGCAGTTTGAGCGAGACTAAAAACTGTACTCGTGTAATCTTCGCTTTTGAAAAATGACATAGAAAGCAAGCTGGATTGGAGCACGATCAACTATACTTTATTTACGACGACTTCACGATGATGATGACGATGGTTTGCGGCTCTTCCCTTTTGAATCGGGCGGTTCCGTAGAGTTTGGGACCTAGCCAGTGGGGATTCAGTTATCCCCGCTGGTGAACTAGCTTCCACCAGTTCTCTAGTCTTCGCTTCGTGGCTTCCGCCAGCTCACGCCACCCTCCGTTGCTTATAGGAGTAGCGTCGGCGTTGTTGTTGCCGTTAGTCCCACCCGCAGAGTCTGCCACTGAGCTGGAAGCAGACCCAAAGCCGATTGCCTCTGCCAGGGTGAGTTCCCGGGTTGCCTGTCCACACTCCGCCGGTTGAACTGGTTGCAGACCGGTGCACTACAACACAAGGTGTTCAATTGTCTCATCCGCCTGACCACACACACGGTATGCCGCAGATTCCACCGTCTGGTCGAAGTGACGGCAATACACCTGCGTTCGCAGCCCTCCTGCGCGTGACTCAAAGAGGAGCCGACTGCCCAGGCTGTTGTCGTATAGTCTAGTCCCTGCCGGACTTTCGTGCTTATATCGATGGTACATATATAGCGTCGACTTAAACTTCGCCGTTTCTGCCCACCGAGCTGCCTCCTCCTCTCTCACCCTGTTTCGTATCTCCATTTCCCACTTCCTGTCTGATGTAAGAGTTACAGGGGTTGAAAAGAAGCCGTCTTTCTTCTCTAACTGATACAGCCGCTTCCTCCAGCCAGTCTGCACCCCCGTGAGATACGTGTAGACCAAGAGTCTCTTGGCCCACCGGCCGCGGTCCATGAGACGGAGACGGCTGTCGTAGGTTATCTTACTGGTTGCCTCCCTGGCCTCAAACGACGACCACCCAAGATCTCTCTGGACTGCTTCGGTGGCTACCATTCCGTGACAGCCCAGAGCCTGCCTCCCGACCTCTCGTGGACGACGTTCCATGACTTCTCGCACTGTGCCAAGGACACAAAGAACCACGTTGGCGAAGGTTAATCCAGGCACCACAACCGCCTTCCAGAGTTCGCGAGTCACCAGAAAACAATTTCAACTCCAAAGATTACGTTTTCGGAGTACATTTGTACCTCGCACGGCTGCCTGTCGGAGGTGAGCATAATGATCGGACATGTACTCCGGCTTGTTGGTCAGTACAACCACGTGAGTACAACTCCCAGATATTTGTACGACTCCTGTACATGTGCTTGCTCACCCGCGAGTGTCACAGCGCCCTCTTTAGTCGTGTCCTGCTTTACAGTCCTCCCGAGAGATGGCGGTGCAGCTCAGCTGCTCCTAGAGTTCCTGTATTAGCCCCGTGCGCGACCGAAAGCGTCGCTGTGGTCGGCCTTCCACGATTGGCCGAACGCTGACTATGACGTCGGAAAGGGGATTTATCATCGACGGCAATAAGAGGAATGAAAGAACTTTAATTTTGACGGTGTTGGCAGTGTTCCTTTGAGAGCGCAATGATTTCAAGCTTCCACCATGCTAATAACAAACACCATCGAACTTGTTGTTTGCAAGGTAATGACGTCACAAGGGGGAACCACAGGAGGGCGCCACCAAAACATCTCGCCGCTATATGCCAGAGTTGCGCGTTCACGCATGGCATGTGGATCCAGCTCCTCACGTGACTGAATTCGGCGAATAGCAGCGCCGCGCGTTCGAGGCGCGCGGCGGGCTCGACACTTGATACGGTACGGGATACGGGATACTTGATACGACACTTGATACGGGATACTTGATACGACACTTGATACGGCTCCTCACGTGATCGGATCTTGGCGAATAGTGGCGAGGGCGGCACGCGGCATGTGGAATCAAACGCGCAACTCTGGCTCCCGTAGGGAGCCTATACAGGAACTCTAGCTCCTCCTAGAGTTCCTGTATAGGCTCCCTACGGGAGCCAGAGTTGCGCGTTTGATTCCACGTGCCCCGTGCCGCCCTCGCCGCTATTCGCCGAGATCCGATCACGTGAGGAGCCGTATCAAGTGTCGTGCAGCAAAGCAGACGTTGCACGCGCCCCGGAGTACGTTCCCCGGCTTTTGAGCGCGCCGCGCGCCTCGAACGCGCGGCGCTGCTATTCGCCGAATTCAGTCACGTGAGGAGCTGAATCCACATGCCATGCATAAACGCGCAACTCTGGCTCCCGTAGGGAGCCTATACAGTAACTCTAGCTGCTCCTAAAGCCCCTCGATGTGTTTGCGTTTGTCTTTAGCTGCTCCTAGAGTTCCTGTATAGGCTCCCTACGGGAGCCAGAGTTGCGCGTTTGATTAAACGTGCCGCGTGCCGCCCTTGCCGCTATACTTCGTTTCACCTTATGTGCGAGCGAAGGCAAAACTGGAAGCGCGAGCACGGAAGCTCCGTGCGTTCAGGCTTTGCTCGAGCGCGCGAGCTGGGGAGAAATGCAAAAAGCGCTGGTCTCGCGCTTCTAGATCTGGCTTCGCTCGGGAGCCGGATGAAGTGCCGTGCAGCAAAGTAGACGTCGCACGCGCCCCGGCGTACGTTCCCCGGCTTTTGAGCGCGCCGCGCGCCTCGAACGCGCGGCGCTGCTATTCGCCGAATTCAGTCACGTGAGGAGCTGAATCCACATGACATGCATGAACGCGCCACTCTGGCTCCCGTAGCGAACGAAAGCGTCGCTGTGGTCGGCCCACGACAATTGGCCGAATGATGACTATAACGTCAGCACAGGATGTCTCATCGACGAAAATAAGAGGAATGTAAGAACTTCTATTTGGACGGTGTTGTCACTGTTGCTTTTAGAGCGCTATGATTTCAGGCTTCCACCATGCCGATTCCAAACACCATCGAACTTGTTGTTCACAAGGTAATGACGTCACGAAAGGTAACCGAACGAGGGCGCCACCGAAACATCTCGCCGCTAATAGACCTTTTTCGCATAACCTCAAACCAGCCAGTAACTGACGTACGCTCGACCTGGTGCATTTTTGGATTGCCCGCTGACACAGGGTATGCAACCACCAAGGGTATGGGCGAAAAGGCTTAAAAACGGACGTCGTGCATGAGTTAGTTCCGAGTGCTCCTTTTTACCGTGCTGCAATTTCCGAAAATCTACGGTTGTCTGGCTACCACTGCGTGGTCGTCGGATGGATAAATAATTTTAAAAAGCATAAGAGCAATAGCAGAAAGTGTGCCATGAGCACAAGAAGCTGCAGCGCGAGTGTGGCTGCAATGTTATCGAGCTTCGCATTTTCCCCAAGAATCCTTATTTATAAAGTCAGTCGATTGCGAGCTTGAATCGCGAGAGATTCGTATCACACTCAACGTCACGTTTAAGCTCACGACCACTTCGTTTACGACAAGAGGACCGATTTTAATTCCCGGTGCAGGTGGTTCAATTAGGCTATCACTGCAAGCCCCATGGTATGTGAAATTTATAAAAAAAGTCTACATGCCACCACTCAAGATTTGAAACATTTGAAACATTTCTTTATTTCCATCAACGATGGGGGAAAACCAAAGGAAAAAAGCTGCTATTTGCAGCTTGACCGGCCCTTTGGTACCCCTACAAGGCAAGCAACACTAACACAAACATAAAAAAAAAAAACAGTAGAAGGTATGTTTTAAGTATTATCCAATGCAAGAGATATCATTTCTGCTCACTGACATAACATCAATTCCTAATGATGCGATATGATTTAGTAGCTCGGGAAGTGCATGTTTAATTCTTTGACGTCCAAAGTTAGTTCGTGATTGTGGTATATGCCATGGATGTATCTGACGTGTTTGACGAATGGAATCGTGCAAATGAAGGTCCGCAATGGCGAGAAAAGTATCATATTTACCTTTCATGGCAGACTGGAATGTTAATATTAATCGTTGTGAATAAATTTTTGAAATGTCAAGTATGGAGTACTTCTCAAATGCCGAGAGCTTACCTGCATAGACTACATTAAACGGCTAATATATTCTTTCGTTGTGGAAACTCCATTAAAACACCCCACCGTCTTCGTAGTCGTTCTCTCGAGGAGGCAAGGTGATGGTCTGTGAGTAGCCAGCTGGATTCAACCGGACAAGCTCCAACCAAGTTATTGCAGCCCACCATAGCCAAGTCTAGCCAAGTTCCCCCCATACCCACACCGTTGCCTACCGAGATAGCTGTGCTGCCAGAACTAGCCGGTATTTCTTTTTCTAAGCCGCTAGACGGCGGCGTCGGCGCCGCAATTCTCAAGATGGCGGCGATGTTAAAGAAAAGGTCTATACAGAAACTCTAGCTGCTCCTAGAGTTCCTGTATAGTCTCCCTAGGGGAGCCAGAGTTGCGCGTTCACGTGATGAGTTGGATCAAGTGCCATGCAGGAAAGTAGACGTTGCGCGCGTCCCGCCAAACGTTCCCCTGCTTTTGAGCACGCCGCGCGCCTCGAACGCGTGGCGCTGCTATTCGCCGAATTCAGTCACGTGAGGAGCTGAATCAACATGCCATGCAGGAAAGATGGCGCTACGGGGATGAACGCACAACTTTGGCTCCCGTTGGGAGCCTATAGACCCTTTGCAGCAGCTGTGCATGGTCGGCGCCATAACCGACCTCCAGTTTTTGTTTCCTCTTATTCCGTTTACTACATTTCATCATTACAAAAGCAGGCCAGATTATAGACGTTTCCACTGTTTACAAAAATCACAGTCCGCACGTGTTAAATCACAGTCCAGAACGCGCACGTTAGCTGCTACTCCGCTGCTGTCATCGGCTGTTGCATGCCCTTCGGATGCCTTTTACAGCGAAGCTGTTAAGGGCTAGTTTCCCAGGATCGTGTCCCCCGCATAGAAATGAAGACACCAAACTCTGGACATCCACCGCTATCTATGAGCGACGGCGGCAAGCCATGTATCTGGCTGCCGCCGTCGCTCATAGATGGCGGCAGCCTTTCCACTCTGGCTTGCCGACTTGCCGCTGGCCATTACTTTCCATTCTACAGCTCCGCTGGTCTTCCTTCTTCACCAGAGTGGAAAGGCTAAAATTTGTTTTTAATAATAATAATTGGGGTTGTGTGGATATTTATACAGCGAGTAGTTTTTCAGCCATTTCAAAGTTGTGACGAGTGACTCGCTGTGGACAAGCAATTTAGCCAGTGCAGTACAACCGCTAGCATGGGGTCTTTAACATGCTTCACGCAGTAGTGATACACTACCGCACGACGGTACGATGCTCATCCTGATCGAAACGGGCAGGGGTGGGGATTGAACCCAGGATCGCTGGGTTCTGAAGCGCGAGCTTTTCCTCCAGGTGCTCCGAGCTCGGATGCCTTTTACACGCATCGTATGCTGCGTTCTCTTCCGCATTTGCCTTCGTTTTATCAAGTCGCGTGTTGCTTGGGTTATCTAAAAGCACGAGCATCCTGCGACCACGGCACTTATTGTAAACATATATTGCGTGTTGGGGAGAAAGATGAACCGTGGTTTCCTTAAGGGCTGTTTATACTCCGACGTTGAGCGCACTCAACGCAGCGTAGCGCAGAACGCGCGCCTTTTATTGGCCGGCAACCAGGAACTCGATATCTGCAACCAATAAGTACCTGCGCGCGCTGCGCTACGCGGCGCCCGACGACGTTACGTTGGAGTATAAATGTACCTTGACTGTCAAAATAATATACGTGTGGCGGAACTGTCGTTCTCCCGTTGGGAGCAGACGGCAATGTTTCGGAACTTGTCGTTATATAATTCAAAGGTAATAAGCAATTCTGGTACATTTTTTTACGAGAAAATGCCGCCTAACGAAGCCGGCACATACATAGATGTGGGGCGTCTGCTATCGGGAACGCGCCCCAATTATCATAATTGAATATGTCAGAAAATGGCTTAAAACTTGAAAATCAGATAAAACTGAGGTTAGAGACTTTGGCATCTGGTTCCAACCGCTAGCGCGTTGTTTACTTTTACGGTGAAAACTTAAACACTTGCTCTTTCCGTCTTATACCCCTGTCAGACGGCGTTCTAAAGATCCTTTTCACTAAGCTCCTTTATAAAATCGGCCAATCAGCTCGCGATGTGGAGTGCGCACGTGCTCTACGACGTGCGCACGTGCACTACGGCGTGCGCTGGTTCGCCGATTTTATAAAGGAGCTTAGTGAAAATGATCTTTAAGGCCCGTTCACACATGCAGCGGAGCCCTACAAGCGTAGCTATGACCTCGCGCCGGGCGCGTGCTGACGGGAGCGTATACCAGCTTTGTATCGCACCGTCAAAACTGTTGCTCATGGCCGGCGATAAGCAGTTGACGGCACGTGAGCAGCGCTACATAAGCGCTTCGCTGCATGCGAGAACCGGCCTTTAGAACGCCGTCTGACAGGGGTATTAGTGGGTTTCATACCTGCGTCTTCCTTTCGTCGGGTTCGTCAAGACTCTGAAGAACACTTCACATGTTGCATCTAATGTACGCCTCAAAAGTTGGCGGTCATGCTGTACAGCTGTAATCAGTAATTTATCCCCCTCCCCCTCCCCCCCCCCCCCCAAAACACACGCATGCCCAGTTCATAAGTTGAGTTCATTAGGCCGAGTTCACCAGACCTTCTTGGAAAAGAGGAGACCAATAAATGTCGAAGTCATTCACATTTTTTTTTTTAGAAATCACCTGTTCGAGGTGATTTGGCAGAGGACGCGCGAGCACTACGGGCGCCGGTTGCGTGGGGCTCCCGCTTGAAAGTGTCCAAATTTGTGGGTTTTACGTGCCAAACCAACGACGGACATCTGGCCTGAAAGTGTGCCATGCTTTCTCATCAGTTCATGAAAGGCGGACATGCGTTCTCATTGCAGAATCTCCGGAATATTGATTTCATATAATTTTGATTCAACGCTATCCTAGAGACGTGTATGCTTGTTTTGTTTTTGTTTTGTTTTCTTTTATTTCCCACCGACAGGTTGTTTTTTTAGACAGTTCGGGCGTAAGAAAATCGTATGAGTAAGCGAGTGAGCAGTGTGCCATGGAACTTTTCACAAAGGTGTTTTTAGGTGGTGCATTCATCATAATCAATATCTACAAGTGTAAATGTCTGGTAACATATGAAAAAAAAATGAATAAAAACTTCCTTCTTTTAATATGCGCGGGAGGAATATGGAAGCAAACCGTGGGGTTGACGCTGCCGCTTACATTTGGCACCACATGATACAAAAACGTGAGATATTCTTAGATATTAACACCCTAAAGCAGAATCAGAAAATCCGAGTGTGTGTGGTACCATACACGAATAGCAGCGTCAAGTCGATGGTTTTTTGAACTTGAACTTTTTCTTGAACTTCTTGAACTTTTTCAAAACAACCTACAGTCACGAAATTTTAGTATGTTAAAGGGAAGCTGAAGAGCTTTTCGAAAAAAAAGAGTTAATGGTTGATTCTGACGTGTCTGTGCCTGCTAAGTCCAAATATCAGAACCATTTGACCCAAAATAATCCCTAAACGCGAAAAAAAGCGAAGAAACCAGAAGCGATCGCCGCAGCGGCACGCCATTGGCTAGTGACGCGTGACGCGCCACTACGTCATAAAAGGACCATCCCGATTCTCGTTCGCTCCGTCGCTTGCGGAAGTAGCCGGGCGCCGTGTCTTCTGCTCTTGTAAATCGGGTTCGGCTTCTGACTTTCGAAATCTTTCGGTGGATCCGAAAGAGGAATGTGTCCAGACGACCCTTGACGTGACAAAGTACGTGTTCCAGCCGTTGGCAAAGTAGGAAAATGACCCCCCGCAGTAATAAACGCAGATACGAGGAACTGCTTGCGCGGATGCGACATGGCCGGCTTCATACCTTCAGGAACGTACTGACTGCTATTTATTGTAACGTAAAACGTTGACAATAAACGGAGTGTTATTGACGGGACGGCTCAAGCCGGATTAGCGTGACCCTCCCCAAAACGGTCGTCAGAGGACAAGAATTCTGCAAACATTGGCCTTCGTGCTTGCCAGCTGCTGGACGCGTGAGCGTGCAGGCTGCATTGTTCATCAAGGCTGAAGTGGTTTGAAGGGATAGTATAATCGGCTTCGGGCGACGGGAGAGCTTCCCTGAGATGAGACGGGTGATAAGACAGGGTCGCCGTTCTGCCACCGCCATGTCCTTGCGCACTATGCGAATAACTGCGTAGAAGGTCCATCATTGTGATAGCGGTACCCTCTGCTGCGTTTAGTTTGTTTGCCACAAACTATTACGCCATTATACAGGGTGAAACAAGGAGACGGCAGGCTCTTTAAATCGACCGGAAAATTCGTTTTCTTAACCTATCGCGCTACGACTTCGTGCAGAGTTGCCCACAGATGGTGCATTTTTTTTTTTTTGTAAAATTTGCAAAGAGCGATCTTACCTGAGGAAAAAGTAAAGAAAGAAAAAGGCTTAGCTCCTATGGAAACGCAGCGACGCCACAGGTCTTCAAACAACACGGCGCCGTTTCGCACGGGAGACAAGAGATGGCGCAAGCGGTCACGACGCCAATTGCCGCCAACGAACGAGCAGACGACGCCGAGAGCCGGCGTATTTAGCAGACAAGGAACTGCAGTTGCTTGTTGTTACCGCGCTTGTTTTTGTTTCTGCGACTGTCGCCACCTGCGGAACGCGCGCCGCTTTTGAGTCGAAAAGATTGTCTGCTAAAGACGCTGGCTCTCGGCGCCGTCTGCTCGTTCGTTGGCGGCGTTCGTTGCGCCATCTCTTGTGTCCCGTGCGAAACGGCGCCGTGCTCTTTGAAGACCGGTGGCATCGCTGCGTTTCCATAGGAGCTAAGCCTTTTTCTTTCTTTACTTTTTCCTCAGGTAAGTTCGCTCTTTGCAAATTTTACAAAAAAAATGCACCATCTCTGGGCAACGCTGCACAAAGTCGTAGCGTGATAGGTTAAGAAACCGAATTTTCCGGTCGATTTAAAGAGCCTGCCGTCCCCTCGTTTCACCCTGTAGTTTTAGGAAAAGCGGAGATGTGTGCCCGGCAGCCCTTAATTTGGTACCGGAATCGTGAAAGCTTCCTGGGCCTCTACATTCTCATACTTTTACCAAGATGTGTTGACTGCATCACACCACCACCAAGCCTAATCATCGTCCGATCGCATTTTTACAGCACAAAGAATTGTTGCATGACACAAACTTTATACGGAAAACACTGCGTAACTTGTAAAAAAAAGAACTCAATTCAGAACAGAAGGTCACATGCTTTGTATTTCCAAAAACCTCTCCTGAAGAGAATATGAACCTTTGGAAGGAAAATTTAACAAAATGTATGTCTACGTTTAAAAAATATGTGACCTCAAATAATGCCAGCAACTGTAAAAAAAAGTTTATGCTAAAACAAGCTGCACCGTGAAAGTCGCATTATGAATTGCACGACCATTTATTAGAGCAAGCCCTTCTCTCCCAAATTGCTGGGTAGCCGTGTAGATTAAAAGCAAAAGAAAATGATCTTGGGCTACCCAAGATTGTTCTCTTTTGTTTCCCAGATTTCCCGGACCGGAGTCTGTCCGGAAAATATGGTCACTTCAACAATATAAGAAACCAACACTAAAACACTAATATAAGGCGGTTAACGCAAGAGAGCCAGTGGAAACCCGCTATTCGGCTAAATGATCGCGGCTTTTCTAGCACACTGCACAACTCTAATAACGTAATAGGTTTTTTCTAGAACAGTCGACCTACAATTCCTACCTAGTTACGTTTCCTCTTTGTTTCTGATTGTTAATGCGCTGAATTGCCTTCTTACCTTCAAAGATGGTCCAGAGTGTCGGGTTCAGGCGAGCCTTCTTCAGACCCAAACCCATACGTACACAGTTTTCATATGCGCCGTCTAAAACACGTTTCGAACAAAAAAGCTTTACTTGCTCAAACCCACCGACCCCTTTAAAATCTCGGTGACGAAGTGAAAAAGACGGTAAGCGGGAAGAACAACTGCGACGAGCGCTGTTCGTAAAAGCTGGCGGCTACACATGAGTACGGCATCGCGCAAGATGCCGCGCTATGCAGCGGCAGAACGACGATGGCTCGAAAAGACACTAGAGCAGCCTACGAGGAAAGCGCGGCCAGCCGCGGCGGAGTCCCCCAGCCGGTCCTTTTGTGACGCCGGCTGACGGGCTTCCTCCTCTCTCCCCTTTCCCTCTGCTTCGGAGAGGTGTGGCTTCGGCGCTACTTTGAAGGCGCTTTTCCGGTTAATCCGTGCAGAAAATGACCAAACTAATACGATATTCGTGATGGCGGAGGTCTCATTAACGAGGCTCAGGTGTTTTTTCTCATATTTAAAACCGCTTCAGCTTCTCTTTAAAGGTATCACCTAAAGGCCCCTTCGTAAAAAAAAAATGTCATGGCACTGTGCTCATTGGCTTATTTATGCGATTTTTTGTACGACACCCTGTAGAGTAAAGTAGAACTCAGTTTATTTGCCGTTTTTATTTACATTTATCTTAAGGGGTGCTTCGATTGTAGTGTCGTTCATTCGGTAAATTCGTGTTAAATAATAAGGCGAAAGCCAACCATTCTCAAACAATTCACGACCGCACCGGGCGCGTAAGAGCCCATTACCCCAAGCATTTGTAGCACAGCCTTGAACAGCTGAGTTTTGGCGCCATCTAGTGGGACGGCGCAAAATTATATCGGCAGCTCACGGGACAGCGCTCCCCATAGGCGCGCTCCGGTGACATGGTCGCATCTATAAATTTGGTCGTGGATTGGGGCATGGGGTCTTTCTGCTCGGATAGCTCGCTGCCGTTGCTCGCTGCGTTGTTTTTGAAAGTGGATGGGAGGCGCGCGGCGGTTGAGGCATTGCGCGTAGTCACGGCAGCACTACGTCATACATGCATCGTCTCATCGTCTCAGACAACGTTACTATAGAACCCTCAGTTGGGAAACTCACCGTTGAAACCTGGGCCGCTGGCGTCCACCGAGACCGAGCTAAATACGACAGCAGCGCCACTCTTTATCATTTGTATTTACTGTGGTCACCTTGAACATTTAGAAAGCATGTTTCTGCGTAAAACCAAACGGAAACAACTATTTTTGTAGTAACTTTTATTAGAGTTTAGTACAAAATGAAGGACACGCGATTTTTTTCTAAAATCATTAGTTTGCGAGGTTTTGCACAAAAATTAATACTGTTTTTATACAACCATGCCTCAGCGGCGATTTCAGGTAGCGCGTCCC
Source organism: Ixodes persulcatus (assembly GCA_013358835.2). Taxonomy (NCBI): domain Eukaryota; kingdom Metazoa; phylum Arthropoda; class Arachnida; order Ixodida; family Ixodidae; genus Ixodes; species Ixodes persulcatus. Next base: position 133,668 of record JABSTQ010009495.1, on the reverse strand, counting down.
GACCTAGGCGCATTAACTTCGGTAGTAATTCGCGGCGCGTCCGCTTGAAAGACGGGGGTGACATTCCTGAAACCCCTCCCACCGTATCTATTTCGGCATCAATATGGCCGATTAAAGCCATGATGTAAGTCACGTGCAGTTCTTTGAGTGGCCGCGCTGGGAGAAATGGCGGCGTCGTGGTCGCCATTAGCTCGGTTCTCGAGTACGGATCGGTGCTACTTTTTCAGAGCAGTCTCTATGGCAGTTTCCCAACTGAGTGGTTCTAGTAACGTTGGTCTCAGATAAGCCTATGAACATCGTCGTCTTCTTCAACGGTACGTCATCGCACTAATATGGCAGTTCCTGTTTTTTCTATTAAACATCGCTAACAACAATCACTAATTTGGCCTGTGCCATACACAGACCGTCGTTGGCTGGACACGACGTTCAGCCGAACGTTGACGCTGCACTTGTGTCCGATTTGTGTTGGCGCTCGATCTCACACTCCTAGAAACAAAGGGTCTATATAGTCCTCCCTAAAGGGAGGAACGCTCTTGACACACATGTTCCCTCAGAGAGGAAGAAACTTTCGTCCCTGAAAGCTGGGGAGCAAGGTTCCTCCGTCGTTCCGCCGCAGCGGGGCGCCCGATACATGACTCTTGTCCCGCAGCATTACCTTTTCACTTTCGGCGGCCGCGTCACGTGACGATCTGCCAGGCTTTGTCAGTATAGAGGAGGCTATGTTCAGACCCATTATTTAGACGGCAAGAAAATGTTGCAGTTATCCGGCAAAATTAATCTCGTCCGCGTCCGGTGTCAAGGTATAGACCCTTTTTATGTTTACAAACATGAACTGCCTCCTGCGTCCCAAGCAACTTCCGGTCGCTCCGTCTTTGAAAGTATGTCGAGCTTGCCTATGTCGCCAGTGCTAGAAAGCATAAACGCTACACGCACATCAAAGTTGGAGATTTAACGAGGGCCCTCGGCTGGTCAATTTAACGTCTTGGAGGAGGCAAGTTGGTTTACAAGAGTATTCGAAAATATTTATCATATCTGGGGGTTCTGCGTTCTTTTGGCGTTCACCTGGAGAATTGGTGGTTAAACGTTTCATCAACATTTCAAACAGCGGTGTTAGGGTGGGCTTTGTTCATACTTTTTATCAACCGGAAGTTCTCTGGGACGTCAAAGACTAGAACAACTCCTGGTGGCGTTTGCCATGAAAAGGGTCTATACGGCGCGTGCCGCACACCATTCCCTTGGCAGGAATGTAGCTCAACTTTTCTTGGCTCTGACGCCGATGATACAGACGCACGTGCAGTCGCGCAGCTGTGGGCGTCGCTCAAAGTTGCGTGACTACACACGCGCGCTCTTCACTTCTTCAAAAATGTCCCGCGCCTCAGCAAGCTCGCTCACGTTACACGCGAGCAACAAACGTGAAGTAAAAATAAGGATTACAAAAAAGTCAGCGTTTTGGCGCCCTCCGAAGTTTACCTCTTCTGACGTCATTACCTTTCGAACAACAAGTTTGATGGTGTTTGTAATTAGCATGGCGGAAGCTTGAAATCATTGCACTCTGAAAGCAACGCTGCAAACACCGTCAAAATTGAAGTCCTTGCATTAGTCTTATTTCCGTCAATGAGAAATCCTTTGCTGACGTCATAGTGAGCATTCGGCCGATTGGCGACGTTGATGTGGTCGGCTTTCCACGATTGGCCGAACGCTGACTATGACGTCAGAAAAGGATTTATCATCGACGGAAATAGAGGAATGAAAGAACTTTAATTTTGACGGTGTTGGCAGTGTTCCTTTGAGAGCGCAATGATTTCAAGCTTCCACCATGCTATTTACAAACACCATCGAACTTGCTGTTTGCAAGGTAATGACGTCACAAAGGGGAACCATAGGAGGGCGCCACCAAATCATCTCGCCGCTAATTGTGGCATTCCGACTACAGCGACGCTATCGATCGATCACGTCGCCAATTAGCGGCGAGATGTTTCGGTGGCGCCCTCGTTTGGCTACCTTTTGTGACGTCATTACGTTCTGAACAACAGGCTCGATGGTGTTTGTAATGAGCACTCTGGAAGCCTGAAATCATAGCGGTCTCAAAGCAACACTGCTAACACCGTCAAAATAGAAGTTCTTACATTCCTCTTATTTCCGTCGATGAGAGATCCTTTGCTGACGTCATAGTCAGCATTCGGTCAATAGGTGAGGTGACCGACGTTTGGCAGCAGCCGCAAAGCCCTCTGGGTATTATTCACTTCCGGTTCGTAGCTAGCAGGGGACGCAGCCCCATGACGGCTATGGAAGCGTGTGCGGGTGTTGAAACCCGATCAATCCGGGCCACATTCCTCTGCTGCTGGGTGACTTACGCACTTCTGAACGTCTCAAGTTACTTTTACGGATATGTTAAGTAGTAATCGGTACGCAGAAGCATCGAGAACAGCCACGAAGGCGCAGAGCGAGTGCGGCCGGCGGCAAGCTGCACTCGCACCGCGCTTTCCGGATCTTCGCGTGAAAACTCAGGTTAGATGTTTGATTTTCCCATTGAGCCAGCGCTTTTCATTTGGGTTCTGTGTATTTTTGATGGTTACGTTAGATCACATCACCGACTGAAATAGGCGCAAATGTAAGCCGTGGGACGCGGCCAGCTGAAATGCCCGATCTGAGGTCTGGCGTACTTTTCTCATTTTGTTAGAACACCTGAGACTGGGTAAGAAAATCTTGAAGCAACCAAAAGTTGAAAACAGGGAAAGAAGTCGGTCAGACGGCGTTTCAAACTCAGCTAATATGTTTTCTCGCGCAATCGAAACGCCAATTCCGTACAAAAGTTAGTTTCGACGACATCTGACTACGTGACAATCCTTGCTTTTAACACTCACGCTTGTTTGGTACTTCAACTAAGTTGTCCCCCGTGAACTACCATAACCCTCCCCCCCCCTCCCCCCCCGCACGTTTTTCTTTAATGATGTCGAGCAAAAAAGCATGCATAAACGAGCACCGATTTTGATATGAGCAAAGCAGCGTCGTACTACCGCTTTATTATCAGTCATTATGAAGGTGCAGTCCATTCGCTTTTGTTTCTTTATATTACAGCAAGCTGACCTGTCCTTTTGTTTATTTATATTATAGCAAGCCACCCATTCACGTCGCTTCGCGGGAGTGATGGCACTGTATGTCGACGAAACGTCGTGCCATGAAGTGATTGCCTGCGAAATCGCATCCCGCGTTCTCGCGGATGCCCTTGTACGACAAGTAGTGCTCACCCCTTTGCGGATTAATCGACACAATTTTAGTGGGTGCGAAAAGACTGTTAGAGATGGTTATTTCCCGCGGCCCCTACCTGAAGAAAGAAATAACACGTTGTACCGGCCTGTAACAATATTGGCCGCGCATAAACGGTCACCGATGTTTGTCTGTCACAGGTCACCTCGCTCCATCACTCGCTTAACAGCGACCGCCCATCGTTGCTTCCATGCTTTGTTTCACGGGAACTGGAACATCTTATGTCCTCTATGGCTTGCGTTAGAATAACGTACCGCGGAGCTGTGAACCATTTTCACCGCGAATACAGCACGGCTCCCACGCCTAGAAGGGCTTTCGATGCAGCTGGACGAACCACGACCGGCACCGGACGAACCGGAAGCGTGAAGTCACGTGGTGCCTCGCTTCGGATGACGAAAGTTCCGGCTCAAACGCCGGTCACCTATTGTGGTGGGCGGCTCTGGTGGTGGGCCGACCACAGCGACACTTTCGATCGCTCACGTCGCCAATAGGAAGTATTCACTGGCGGCCATACCTTTCTTTGTGCGTGGTTGCTGAGCGCGTGCTGACGGCGAGCTTCCACAGTTCTTTTGCAACGTGCATTCCACACCATCAAGGTTGCCGGTCTTAGCAGGCTATTAATGTAAGCTCGTTCTGAACATGCGCCCTAAACATCGCCCTCAAATATGGCGTCCACTTTTTTACGCTTTATTAGCGCTGATGGGCATATGCTGAAACATGCTTCTGACCCTTTGATGCCCAAACTACTTTCCCGATGAAAGAATGAGATGAAACTTTCTGGGTTAATTCAAAACAAGTAAAAAAACAATTTGCAACAAAAATAAAAAAAAATTGGCTTTAATGGTTATGCTTTTGTGGAATGTTGCTCCTGAGCTACATTGGGCATTCGGGACCACTACTTAGGGTGAAATGCCATGAAGCAGTTTCTGCTGGGGATCAGGTAGAGATGCACGTTGCACTTGCTGCAGTAGAGGAAAACTGAATCCTTTTGAGCAGGACCTGCAGCGTTGCCTTTTTTTCCCAATGACTGGCCAGTGCAGAACACCGTCGTACCGAACATCGTCCACCGGCTTCTGCATTCTTGGATGCTTAGCGTTTTGATTTGGCGGTGCTTCGTCCTCTGAACGAGACTGCCGTTTTTGTTTATTGGCATTTCTCAAGCCAAGCGCCTCAGCCACATGCATCCTGAAACTTAGCAGCGAAAGTGGCTTTCGGGTGTCTGTCGCCTTGCAATGACAGCTTGTAGAGCAACCAGGCATTCACGATGGACACATCAATGGTCCGGTAGAAGATCCTCATGTACCACTTTCGTGACTTGTAGGTCGGTGCGATATAACTCTATGAGCATATCTGCGAGGTCGACACCTCCCATTGAGTCATTGTACTCTTTTACTGCAATTGGTCGAGTCACTTCTATCTGTTTTTTTCTTTGTTGCTCCAACGGGTGCACGTGTCAGTAGGCTGAACGCCAGCGTAACTTGACACCAACTGTACAGTTGCATTGTCGAGCCACTTGATGACTTGAACCCCACTTTCAGCATCTAGTTTGTAGTCCACGGCACCCCTACCTTGACTTTTTAGCTCAGAGTCCAGAGCCAAGGGGCCTTTTTCAGTTGGGTCTGACCTGACAGTTTCCACTGACAGGTAGCCCTCTTTTTTTAGATGGTCAACCAGACGCAAACTGGAAAACCAGTTGTCGAAGAAGACTTTGTGGTTATCCCTTGTGGCAGGTCCCTGACAAGATCAAGAACGATATCTCCAGAGATCCCTAATCCATGCTCCGCTGCAGTGCCTTTACCTTCATAAATGACAAAATCGTGCATTATGCCCGACGAGCTGGCCCTCGTGAACACCTTGAAGCCCCATTTGTGTGGCTTCGCTTTGATGTACTGCTTCATCTGGCTGCGGCCCTTGAATGGTATGATTTGCTCATCGATGCTTTGTTTTTTTCTTCTGGTGGCACCAGTCTTAGGTTCTGTCGGAGCGCGTCTATAATGGGACGGACTTTGAAGAGCTTGTCATGTCCCTCGCTTGCTTTTGGTTTCTGCTCCATGTTGTTGTTCATGTGTAAAAATCTCCTCAAACCTGTTCCGGCTCATCAGGTCTGCAACAGGTGCATATCTTGTCCCACCCTGCCAGAATATTCTGAACTGCGGCATTTTTATAACACCACAGAGCACAAGGATAGACAAGTACTTCCTCATCTCTTCGCCAGTAACACCCAAACTCTTGCCAGACTGTTGCACACTGTAGAGGTTTGTTTCAAATGTGAGTCTTTCGCACATCATTTCATCAAAGAACTTCGCAAAGTACTCGTATGGAGTGGGAAGTTCTTCAGGTGGGGGTGGCAATGATCCTTTCCACTCATGATCAGTGAACACAATGTCATCTTGTATCCATTTTCTAGAATCCTTTCTTTTTGATGCCATCCGGGCTTGAGGAGGAACTGACGGCTTGGTTGATAGTGTCTCTGATGGCCTGTGTGGTAAGCACGCTTCCTCTGAGCGTTCATAGAGGTATCAATGTCCCTCACGACTTCCAAAGGGCAGAGATTAATAAACTGAAGGTCAGCCGCAGGGTCATAGCCAGGGTCATCGGGATCACTGTCAATCTCCATATCAGAAATATCCCCATCAGGCAAAAATATTAGCTCTTGAATTTCTTCTTCAGTAAGGTGTCCATTTCTTCTGGTACCACTCATCTGGACAGTAAAAAATATTACACCAATATATTTTATTCGAATATTTTTATCAATGAGAATGTAACTATTACAGTATTTAAATATTACACTGAATATCCATACTGTATATGGAGATATAACAATATACATCGAAGTAAGACTGAACCACGAAGATCTGAACCACTAGTAACACGAACGCCCAATGTAGCTTCAGAGCTACAAAAGTTTGTGTTCCACTTAGGGTTAGGCAAACCAGACAAAAACTAATATATTAGTTAATGAACGTTTTCCGTTATGAGTTGAGATTGCATTCAGACGCTTATTTGTCTTGAAAGACTATTGGGTAATATTATATTTAGAATAGTACTTACATTGGCGGAGCATTCAAAACACGTGGCTGCCGACGCAAGAAAGTTGGGGTATAGAATAAAATCAAGGACGCGTGCTGCCATCTATGTTGTAGGTGGCGAAACACAAGGTGTTGCATGAGAGCTACAATGGGCATTCGCAGGTTCCCGGCGTCTTTGGTATCTAGAAAAAAAATATGCTTTGGAGTGTTGCTCCTGAGCTACTGTGGGCATCAAAGGGCTAAACCGTTCCTATGTGTACATTAATAGAGCCACTAAACGAGCTGCGCTTAGAGTATCGGCACTCCGTACCCTGACATTGTTGTGGGCGCCGCCATTTTGGCTCGCATGCAGAGCAGACGTAACTGCCGATCGTCATGATTCAAAAATTCGACTTCCTCAGCATTAGATTCGCTGTTAGGAAGCTCATGTAATATTGCTTTGCTCTGTCGCGAACTGTTTAAACATTTATGGAGGGCGGAAAAAGCGTTTCCTGTGGTTTCAGATAAAGCTTCAGATAACTGGCAACCATGATTTTAAGACACAATATGGCCAAGTATCGTTACTCTGAAGCGTAGCTTTTTTAGTTGCACTGGTGTACATCACAACCCAGACGGTGTGGGATATGTGGTCACTTTACCCCATTGTCCTCATTGAGGTGAATACCCACCCAGTAGTCCGCTCTTTGCGCGGCAACGGCCGGGTCCGTCCACTGACTGAATTTTGGGCGCAGGGGGATGATAAAAACACTAACACAGTGAGTCCGTTTTCGACGTGTTTATTGACTCAAATGCCAACATGCTTCGCTCTGAGACAGGAAAAGTCTGGGCACTGGCTCAATTGCCAGTACCACCCGGTTGGTTTCCCGCGCTGCCGAAATAGACAGATTCACGGGAAGTCAGAGGCCCACAAAGAAAAACCGAGCTCCTTAGAGCCAGGGCCTCCACCGACGAGACCCTTCCTTTCTTTTACCAATTCGCCCCCTCCGTGATACTGTCAATAGCGGCAGCGCGGACTCCGACTGGCGATCCTGTCAAAAGCGACAGCGCCGTCATCTCCAACATTGCTGGCCCTCAGGGCAAGCGTGTGGCGTTATCGTCAAATAAACACGTCTTTAGTCTCCAAGCCAGCCACACGTCGCATTGAGTTGCGGACCCAAGCTGTGAACGTCAGGTTGCATGCAACCCGCGTTGCATGTAATTCAGGTTGCATGCAACCTGTCTCCCCGGGGTCACGTGACCCCCCCACCCCGAGGTCACGTGAACCCCCTAGGTCACGTGACGCCCCGAGGTCACGTGACCCCCCCTCCCCGAGGTCACGTGACCCCTTTCCCCCAAGGTCACATGACCCCCCCCCCCCTCAGTACCCTTCCCTCCTCCTCCTCAAGAGCTGTGCTCTAATTCGGCGTTACAGGGAGTTGTAAACGGCTTTCGTCTTTTTCGTCGCCCATACCGGATATGCCTACTTGGCGGTCGGGGACTTGAGTAAGCGGAAAAGGTCTATAGACTCACGAGAATTTCGCCAAACCTTGTCATCTGCACCGGGAATATCAAGCGTTTCGCATCGAAAGAATATTAACTACACTCTAAGAAAAAATGGAGGAAAAAGGTAGCAACGGCGCGTCTTCCTCTCTTCTACTGGCGCGCCCCCATGCGGACACAAGAAAAAGGGAGGAACAAAACGTTTTTCTCCTTCTCCAGGCAGACGGGAGAAAGATTTCGCCCTCCTGACTTATATTCTTTCGGTTTCGTTTTTCGAGCACGTCGCACACGTTGTTTAAGAAAAGTTGTTGAGTTGATTGAGCTTCAGCGGCAACGAAGGCCACCGTTAATTCCGTCTTCTAGTCCAAACGTGCAGAACATTTCGGTTGCATTGATGTTTTTATCACTAATTTTAGCAAACGAGCAAACGAAGCCGCTAAAAACAGCGAAGTTCCGGAGCAGTGCCAGCAGAGCTACGCACACTGGGTAAGATCGCCGTTGTCGCCGTCTCCGCCGTCTCCGGATTGCGGAACCCACCCTGCCCACCCCACGCCATCCGACGCGGAACCACGCGGATCTGTGTCGACGTTTTCGACGTTATGGAAATCGCAGGAACTGCGTCCAAGACCGGCAGGTTTTGCTGCTGGCTGCCTGGGTGCCTTCCGTGCTGAGTTTGGTTCTGTTTTCCGATGCCGAGTGCCAACCGGCAATCAACGTGGCTTTGTATTTCTGCGTGTCAGCAACATAGCAGCAACATCGTGATGGCAGTGTTGTACGTTGTGAACAGAAGACTGGAATTATCGCCGATGTGACCGTGTGTTCGCGTTTCAGTGGTGTAACAACAAGATGAGATGACGTAAACTGTCGGGCATTGATGCCGCTGGCCGAGCCGTGATCGGAGGGGGCGGGGTGTCGCAGGTTGACATTCCGCTTTACATTAAAGAGTTTAGACCACTTGAGGGATTAGGTGCAATCGGTCGACGTGCGGATAGTCATGTTGAAACGCTGGTCTGAACAGTAAGCTCCTATCGTACTGTGGCCAATGTGACTGTCGGTTGTCTCCTCCCCGAGAGCGATTGCGCTCTGTGGAAAGGACTGAAAAGTACGAAATTATGACTGAAAGCACGTATATATACGTACAGTGTGGAATTTCAGCATTAAACAAGAAAAGTAGATAAAATCGAAAAAGAAAAAAAGCTACCCTTTATTTTGCTGGTTAAATATACTACAGTTCCTGGAGAACCTGCCCTCCAAGTGGCGCGCTGGGATGAGCGCTAGAAGTTTTCAAGCTCGCCACGGTGTAGCTCCGTACACTTAACACCTGCCGCAAGTCGCGGCTTTGACTGCATTCAAGTTGATCGAAAAGCGATTTCTCTGCCCGTGAAGCATCACTTCCAGCTGAGTGAATATCCGCTCTGCAGAGATTAATTCAAGACGGCAATTGAAGCCGTGCGCGAACAGCACAAATAGCAAAACAAACTACAATAGAAATACCGGCTACGACGTGCCGTGCGGGGAAACAAACTCATGGCTTCGAGCCGCATTGGAGCGGCGTGATTTATTGGCTTTTTAAATAATTACGGCATGATCGAGCGTTTACTTCTTAATAAGAGATTCATCCCCTGAGCCATTCGAAATATTCTCAGTGGTATTAAATTGCTGGGAAAAGATCAACATGCTGGGAATATTTTTTATTGCTTAAGGAGTCACCGAAAAATTCCGTACGTTCAAAACGACCAGTATAAAAGCCCGAAACGCAGAGCTCGGGTGTAGTGTTCTGGTTAGTGTGCCGCTGTGTTGACTTTTGTATGGGCCGTGTGTGTATGTTACTGTACGTTCACCTCATGCTTGTAGTATGCGTAATGTGTGTATAGTAGAGTATCCGAAAGGTCCGAAAGCGCAAGGATAGCCTGAGGAAATAAAAATATATTTTTTTTTGTAGAACATGAATTGGGCGGTACCTAGCGCCGCCTAGCTATGCTGGTTGCAATTACTTTGTTTGACCCTGCCATCTGGTGGCAAGCGATTTAACCTTCTTTCACGCTACGCGGTAAACAACGGCTTCGAGGGCTTCGAGTTTGTTTTTTTGAGAGCGGCGTTTGGTTTCGCGGATTGGTTTGCCATTCCTCCGTGATGTGCGGTTGGCGAAAGAATCGTGACTCGACGAACAGCAAAGGTAAGACGTGAAGTGCGCGAAGTAGCTGGTTCTCGGTTGTCTCCGTTTAACATCGCAGTGCTGGGGACGAGAAGACTAAGTAGCTGCTTTCGAAACGCAAGTTTCTGTACCTGCGGGGGGAACCTGGCTTCGGAAATAAAGACAGTTCGCGGAAAGCTCGTGTTACGCTTTTATTTGCTGCTCCTTTTGTCCCGTACAAGAGACGTAGCGTCCTCGTTGAGCCTTATTGAGCTCGATTTGCTCGATTCAGGGCCGTCATAATGAGATGCAGGCGACGGAGGAACTAGTTGCTCCCCTGCTTCAGGGACGAAGGTTTCTCCCTTTCTGTAGGAACATAGGTTACAAGACCGTTCCTCCTTTAAGGGAGGACTATCCATACCCTTTTTTCTAAGAGTGTACGCACGGTGTGAAGTGACAGTCTGTTTTTGTTGACACAAATCAATAAACTTCGTCAGATTCGGCTCACTGGGTTTACTGTCCTGCCAAACCCGGGAGCGACCGCGAACGTCAAAGAACAGGCGGACGATCTCGGAAACAAGACTTTCGGACTTTTCGGCACCGCAAAAAGAAAGTTATCCCCAGTTATCATGTGCACATGTGGTGCTTGCACTGGTTGCGACTGTTGATGAATCTGCACCGCGCCACCAACCCGTACTGCTAAAGCGCCGTTCACACTCTTGCAACCGAGTAGGCTCATCGCCCGTTCGCACCGCGTCTCTGCTTGTCGTTCGCCATGTTTGCTTTTCTTTTTTCGGCTTTGGCTCGGATATGGAATCGGCCAAATATCAGACTCCTCCAAAAGCTCGCTCCGCCTCGAAGGTCAGACGTCATAGCGAAGTCCTGCGGCCATTGGCAGCGTCCGGGTTTCTCCTTCGGGTGATTGACATTCCTCGGTGAGGTTTCAGCGAAAAATGGCTCCACAAGCGAGGAACACGCACCACTTTTTTTCGGAGGCGCGCCACTTTTCGGCAAATCACCCGAGAAGGGCGAGAGAGAGCAGTTCGCAAGGGAATACAGCCTCGCTCGCATCCGGGACGCGCCCCCACATGGCGACGCCCCACGGCCTGCCTGAGCTAGGCCTAGATAGGGATGCGGGGAACACGTGTTTCCCCACACTCCCTATCTAGGCCTAGCTGAGGGAGGCCGTGGGACGTCGCCGTGTGGGGGAGCATCCCGGATGCGAGGCGAGGCTGCATTCCCTTGCGGACGGCTCTCCCTCGCCCTTCTCGGGTTATTTGCCGAAGGCACACCCCCCGGGATTTGACTTGGACGCGTCCGCCCCTCCGGAGAGCCAACCTACATCCGACCCACCTCGGGCGCGTCCATTCCCGTAGGCTATATAAGACGGCCCTAATCTAACGGGAAGGACTCTCGCTGGGGGAGGCTCTGCTCGACGGAGCCTTCCTTTTTTTTTTTTATCGATCCTCCCCCCCCCCCTCCCCCTTCCCCCCTCCGTGATACTGTCAATAGCGGCAGCGGGGACTCCGATTGGCGATCTTGTCAAAAGAGACAGCGCCGTCATCTCCGACATTGTTGGCCCTCAGGACAAGCGTGTGGCGTTCTCGTCAAATAAACACGTCTTTGTCCGGACAGAAGGAACCCCCTCTGTTTCTAAGTGGTACCCCCAAAGGGGAAACCCACAACTGCTATGATTGTTCTTCGCTTCAAAAAGTGAGCAAAGCACCCGCCATACCCGCGAACGCTGAAGGTCGCACCGGCCAAAAGCTCTTTGTTTACAAATTGCTGGGCTATGAAGATCGCACTGCTTAACATGCGATCTTTACAACTTGACACGCTCGTTCGTGTTCGTCGATTCCGAAAGCGGATAAAGCACGCGCCGTGCGTTCGAGCGCTAAAAATTGCACCACGGACGGAAACCCTTTTTTACCTACGGCCGTGACTCGTGCATAGCCTGACGCTAGTCGTTACAGGCTCACATATAGAGGTTGAACTCATTGGAGCAAAGATTAAAAGCGACATTCGGGCTGCAAAAATTTATTGCAACACGCCGCGGTACATTCGTCGGAAACCAAATTTCATGAAACAAACAAGCGATGAACGCCGCCAAAGTCAATACATGATGTCAAGGCGTCACTTGCGCGAACGACTACATCTGCACACAAATGACGCACTCGCTAACACTGAAAACTCGAGTGCAAACCAACACACATCAGCAAATAGAGTGTTCACAAAATACGTTTGGATGGTTCGAACGTGGTTCAAACGTCGGAGCCATTTGTTTTTACTATATTGCTTGTGCTTTTGCAGCGACCGTCGACCCCTGCCAGTAGTGGCGGACGCCGGGCGAACAAAATCTAGCTCGCCTGGATCGGCGGTAAACAGCCCGTGGCCCGAGCTCACCCCGAGAGCCAGACCTGCATGAGCAGCTGCGAGCATAAAACTTGTTTGTTCCGGAAATATTCTGCGTGGTCTATAAGGAAACGGCTAGAAATAAATCAAGGGTGAATCCCACTTAAGATGAACTCCAAAGCAGTCGCGTATTCAGGGTGGATCATATCGAACTTCAGTCCACCCCTCCCTCCTCCTCCCGCCGCCCCCGCCCCCCCCCCCCCCCAAGAAAAAAACAATCATCCGGTTTTATATTACAGGCATGCATTTTTACCTTCGTCTTTCTTCCCACACCCAAAGTCTTGGACATCCCTATTCCTAACACATCAACCCTAAAGCCCCTCTATCCTGGAAAAGTTTAGCCATTCATTGTTGTGGAAATGCTCGAAACACGTGCCGCGCGCCACTTCTGGGAAGAACATGGCGTCCGAAAACTAGCTCAGTGCTCCGCTGTGCCGCCATGATCTTCCCAAGGGCTGCACGTTGCACGTGCCTCGTGCACAGACGCCCCTTGCGCTACTTTTAAAACATGAAGGAGCAAACCCCTCTCCCCCCCCCCCCCCCCCCCCCCCCGCAAAAAAAAGCTATTCCAGGCGCGCAATCAAACTTATTCAATTTAAAGAACAAACGATAATAATCCCTGGAGAAGGGAAACAAGAGGAATGAAGGACAAACACAAATCTCCAAACAGAGCTAGGTGACTAGTGCGCGCTAAAAACATCCGCCTGGTCCTGGTATCGAACCAGGGACCTCCCCATTTTCAGTGGAGCACTCTACCAACCGATCAAACAAGGATTCAAAGTCAAAGTCAAATTTGGGGGTTTTACGTGCCAAACCAACGACGGTCATCTGGCACGCCCCAGCGGAGGACTGAGGATTAATTTGGACCACCTGGGGATCTTTTGACGTGCAACCGAAATCTCGTTACACGGCATCAAACAAGGATTCAGACGTCAGGAGAGCAGACGGGTTTTATGAGCTGCCACCTGTCTACCACCGAACAAGGGTCAACGGCCTGCATTTTAAGTTTATAATGTTAATGCAATGCAACTAATTACATTAACATCATAATCTTATAATAATAATATTAATTCTTTATTTGTATCATGCCCCAGAACAAACTATTGGTTACAGTATGGTGGCACATAAAATGTTAAAAAGAAAAAAAAAACAGGGGAAAAAAACACATCAAACAGTACACAATCTCAAACGACATATGCTCTCGCAATTAAAACATTTCACAAATCAGGAAACAAAAATATGCATATCAAGTAGTTGTTTGAGCGTAGCGAAATTTAAAAATATGTCTACATGAGTCGGAAATTCATTTAAACAAATTTGCATTCGAGCCATAGGGGACAGTCTTGTTTGAATAGATGTCTAAAACACACTTCAGTTTCTAACGACACGGGCCGGTACATAAAAGTTTATAGACGACACAAGATTGCTATCTATTTGGCCGTTAACCACTTTGTATAAAAATATAATGTCACGAGCAATTCTTCTTTTTGACAGGTTCTGAGTGAAAGTTCCCTAAGAATGTATTCATAATCATATTAACATTTTTTATCAAATTATCTATCGTAAACAAGGGGTATAAATCTCTTCTGAACTCTTTCTATCTGTGCAGCGTCGGTTATTGTTAACAAATTCCACACTGAAATACAAAACTCAAGTTTTACTCGTACTAGGGAACAAAACAATCGAACTACGCACACTATATTTGAAAAATCATGCGTCAAACGTGATATCATCTCAATTGTTCTAAAGGCACAAGCAACAATTTGTGTAACATGATATGAAAATGTAAGATTACCATCAAAATAAACACCAAGGTCACGAGCTTGTTCTACACGTTCAATAGTAGAATTGCCCATAAAATATTGATGTAAAATTCTTTCGCGTTTTCTACACATTAAGAGCACTTTTGTTTTATTTGGATTGACCAGAGAAAAGTTACATGAGCACCAGTTTGAGATACGGGAAACATCTTGCAAAAGAGCAGAATCATCTTCCGACTTGATTCTAAGATAAAACTTAATATCGTCCGCAAATAAGAGCAGTATCGCATTTTGTATGCACAATTCTAAATCACTGATGACTGTAAGAAAAAGTAGCGGCCCCAAATTCGATCCCTGATGGACTCCCGAAGTGGGAGTCCATCACCCATCTGATAAGCCATTCAAGATTTGTATTCCCTACTCTTTCTATCGGACAGATAACCATGAAACAAGTGTAAAAGAGACGACTAAACGCCGAATAAAGATAGCTTATACAAAAGTAAGTCATGATTTACCTTATCGAAGGCGTTTGATAAGTCAAAATACACAATACCTTAAAATGCATGCCGTTGAATTCAATGCAACTAACGGCATTGCATTCAAACGGCTCGGACGAGTCAGTTTTCTCGGTGCTGGATAGCCTCTCGGATAACCTCTAACGCAGCACCTTTGCGACATAATCACTCACGTTGAGCACCAAGGGCTTCTACACGCCGTTTTACTCCTCACTTTTTAAAAAGTCTTTTTTATATCGACTAACACTGCTGACAAAGGGGCACTGAGAAGTGACGCGTCATCTGCACGCAAAGAAAGTTCTCGGGAAATACTTTCGCGGTTGGCAGGGTGGCACATGCTCATACCCATGAACGATTGTGCCGATGAACGATGAGAGAGAAAGAGAGATAGATAAAGGACGCTTGCTGCTTGAAGTCATCCTAAACAAAATGTCAAGGAGTGCCCCATTTCGCTAACTACTTCATTGATTCGGGCGGGCGTTTTAAATCAAGCCTTCTGATAATATGTTTCTTTTCTCTGCAAATAAGCAGTTCTCAAGCTTGATATTTTTAGGGCGATCTCTGGGAAATCATTTTCAGTCGTTTGCAATAATAATAATAAACAAAAATTGATGTTGGGGTTGTTAATGGTTTTGTAAAGGGATACTTCAACAAAACTTGGAATATACCCGTCGTGTTTAGGAATAGGTTGAATAAGATCCACAATATCCGTAAATGACAATCTCACGTTTGTATTTTGAGTCTGATGGTTGTATTTTTTGTTACAAACGGCCCACTCTGGCAAGCACTCGGAGAGCATCCAGCGGAAAGTAGGTTACATCCGGCGCAATCCTGACGTAGCCTGCTTCAGGAGGAGCAAAGCTGCGGCGAGACTGACGTAGACAAGACGATTGCAAGCAGGCAACGTTACTTTGCAAGCAGGGCATCTGGCCGCCGGCACGTCTCTGCACGTGCGGGCAATTGCGAGCAATTACAAGCTTACCAAAGCTACGTTCACGCGCACGTTGCTTATGCTTGCAGGCGAGGCAGGCATTGTCACTACCTGTCAATGTTCCTAGATGGACATCACAAACGAGGCTTTATCGACATCCACCAGGTGCCATTTGCTAATCGTTTAATTTCTTTTAAAATTATTTTTGTGTCTTCTTCAACAAGAGACTGGGGTGTCCGATGTGATAGTGCTCCCTCAAACAATTATAGACCAAGAAATAAGCGCCGACATTTCATTGTAGTATCCCTTTAAAAGGTTAAAAGAAATGCTAAAAATAACAACTTTCTGTGTACTATGAAGTCATCTGTGACTAAATCGTACACATTGCAGTAACCGTGTGACAATATAAAATTTTGCAAACATAGTCACAGCTACTCAGTGCATCAAAAGCGGCAATCGTTTCGCTTTACATCTCAAAGTTCTGGCGCTAATATCTGGATTACACAACTATAGGTTTGAGCAAGAAACCAAAGACAATAAAATAATGAATATTAATGGCACAAGAACGAGAGGAAACAAGAAAGATCAACATGTACAAATCTGGATTCAACAAAATGATCTGGACAATGTCACCCCTTTCTCTTGAAAGAAAAAAGGAGTACGCACAGGCAACACACTTTGGAGGTTTTAAGCACAACGTAAAAATAATTGTGAGGATGGCACTTCTGCAACGCAATTTTGTCGCAAAAAAAAAAAAAACATTACCGCCAAAGCATCTGAATTAGTTGCTTTAATATAAACATATAACAACATATTAAATTCCCACTTCCAGAATAAATGCAAGAATATTGCTTGCCTTGTGTTGACAAGATGCTACTGCTAGCAGCCATGAGATTGGCGACTCCCCAGCACAGTCAAGGGTAATATGATAAAGACTTTGCGAGCGCGAGATTTCGAAGACCTCCTGCCCACTTGAAGAAGAAAAAAAGGTTTGGCTATTATTGGGCAAGACGTGAATGCGCAATAGTTCAGCGGTTAGTCGGTTTCGTCGGCATTCATTTGTTTAGTAGTTCAATTCTTGCTAAGTCAACGCCAATTTCAACACTGATTTCAGCTGGAGTGCGCTAGCGTTTATTTACAAAATCTTAGGGAAGGACTTGAAGCAATGTGTTTCATGGACTCCAAAAGGGTCGGATACGAATATAATTAGAATTTTGGGGGTCTCATGAGCAAACCATAAAATAATTGAATCATGCATAGCTCCCATAAATGACGAGTGATTGAATTGCCCATGAGACAAATCAAATGAAGCTCGGTTAAATAAAGATCAAAAACTGACTTTAATTAAAAGCTATGGTCTTTATTATCCTGCAACTATTTCCCCTAAAACCCTAATGCCCGTGTCCCACTAGAGCGACAGACAGAAACAAACGACAGCGACAAACCTCAAACCAGAGCCTTTCACGATTTGAGAGGCTTTGCAGATTAAAGGAGGCTATGCTCATTCACGAGCATCATGCACGCGAGGGTACCTTTGGCAGGCTTGCAATCGCTCGTGCTTACTTCACGAGCACCGAACGACTAAGCGCCTGCCAAAGGTACCATCACGAGTATGCTGCATGGGTTTGAGGCTTGTCGCTGTCTTTTGTCTCTGTCTGTCGCTCTAGTGGGACACGGGCATAACACTGAATGCTCGACTGGGGGACCCGATTGCATGAGTCGTTCTCGCTTTCATCTTCCTTGCCATAATGCTATACGCTTGATCTAAAATCAGCGCAAAAATAAGCGTTTATTTAACAACGGCTGACGCCAGCGGTCACCGAGCTGGGAGCGCACCCTTTCTCAGCTCTTCAGTGCAAGGGAGGGGCCTTGAAGCCATAAGATGCCTAGGCATGCTGCTACGAGAGCAAAGAAAGGTAAGACAAATTGGTTCTATGCAGACGGCGTCCGTCTGTGGACAAAACAGTGGAAAGGGAAGCGCGCCGCGTAGAGAGGAGGAGAGTGGGGGAGGAGAAAGGCGAGAGAGAGGCGACGTTACGGGGCGAAAGCCAATGCGCGCGCGGATGCAGGGGCGACTCTGAGCTTGCAGGTGTGCGGAGTGCGTATGCCTTGGTTTGTGCTACAAAATGGAGAGTGAACCAAGTACTAGCGCTGGTCCAAGAAGGCGGCGAAAGGAGACGGATTGAGAACGAAGGGGACGGGCTCCTGAAACTGGTGAAAAGCGAAAGCAGCGTCAGGCAGCAGATGCCGCTGCTAAGCCTGCAAGGCGGCCGAACGAGAACCCCCAAGGCCGGAACAAAATTAGAGGAAGATCCATTGGTGGTAATGCGTTAGCATGACCCCTGGGAAATTCAGACACAACTCCCTTTTCGGAAACGCTAACACTGACCCCGTAACGAAGCCAAAAAAGGCAGCAAAAAATAGAGGAAGCAAAAGAGACAGTCAAAAGGGAAAGCCAAAACAGAAAAGTCAAGGGGTCAGCGTTAAGTATCTGTTATACTCCGACGTCGAGCGTAGCAACCGCTACTGATTCGTAGCAGATATCGAGTTTTTGCTTGCCGGTCAATCAAATGCCCACGTTTTTCGCTACACTACGTTCGCTGCACTCAACGTCGGAGGATCCACCAATGGATCGTCCTTTACTTTCGGAATCAACCCCCAAGCATCTTTCGAGAAAACAAAAAAGAAGGATTCTACGTTTATACCGTGAGCTTGAGATGATACCATGTAGTAGCGTCATTGATATATAATGTAAAAAGCTAACGCAACCTTGATAGGTTAACACAAAAGGAACGACAGTATTCCTTCAAGAAAGCATCGCATGGTACTAAGCTTGTAAATGGTTGGGTAATCGACTTATGAGTGTCGAAGTATAGCCTGTATATTTTAATATTGAAGCATTTGGTGAGTGCAGGGGAAGCACTAGCTCTATTGACAAAATGACCCTCAAGGCACCTTGCATTGTTCTGAAGCCAAGGCTTTCTTGAACTCCTCACTTAACTGACCAGAAGAACACCGAAGAAATAAGACACAGATGGGACGAGGCACGGCGTACGCTTTCTTTCAACTAGCAACACTACGACAGTACTGTTACTATCTGAAAGTGTACGTCGTCCCTCGTCCTGCCTCTCTTATTCTTTTGGTGTTACTCAACTCAAACAACACGCTCGTCAGTCTGCATTAACTGACCTGAATGTGTCACGAAGGGGCCACACAAGCTCTGCAGGGATACACAGTTTTGCGGCACTTTAAATTTTCGAAGGGCTTCGAGTATATACATTGCGCACGTACCGGTCTCTTTAACGCGCGGAGATATTGAAGACATCGGGGCAGATCGTGAAATCCTCGTCATTATGGGGCTTTCAGGTCAACCAAAATCCAAGTATAAAGCTTCTTGAGCACTAGCTTCTTCCTCTCATATTTGACACTGTTGAGTCCATCTCTGTGGTATCGCGACCTTGCGTGAGAGAGAAGCATGAACCTGAAAGAGCAATTACGCGTAAGTAGTAAGTCAAACTATCGGGGGACACGTTTCCAAGAAAACAGCGTAAAGTAGAGAACTAGAAGACTCAACTCACCAGTGGCGTAGAGAGGGGTAGTGGTTATAGGGCTTTAGCCCCCCCGCCCTTCTCCGCTCCCCAGGAAGGTGCACAAAACGTTCAATGTGCCAATGCGTAAAAACACGTTCATAACTTACTCATTCCAGTTAAGATGCATTTTGATCACTTCACAATTATGTGCCTACATGTCTACATGGAATTGCAAGCCGTTGATTTATATAATGTGCATAGTGCTACAAAATGCCTGGTCAAAAGACGCATCAACGTGCAATATGAAATCTCATAAGTACGCCTCCACAAAAAGATTTTTAGTGAAGTGCATTCATGTGGAAACATTACAAGTTAGCATAAGGAATGCTACCTCTCATTGATCTAAAGTCGTGTCTGATTAATATGGGCCCCTCCATTCCCCAGAAATACTATTCATTGTGTGAGTCGCCCTATAACGAATTAAGGTTAAGATGACAAATTATGAACAACAACCATGGCCACAAAGGCCCTTGTTATCTCTGGCCGCCTTTATCTCCTTCTAAGGGTTGAGGGAAGCATCCTGTTTTTATATTTAAGCATAAGGGGTAGGCATGACTTGTGACCGCCCTTATGTGTGCTGTCGTCTGCGATCGCCACATATACAGGGTGCTTTCTTATTTCACTTCATTGTATACATATTTAAATTTAAAAAAAAAGTCTTAAAAGCTACCTAAATGCTGTCTGCACAAGTGAGTTAAACGGCAAGGCGGACATTATGTTCAACAGAGAATGCAACTAATAAATTATTAATGAACGAAAATCCACAAATTACTTTTCTGAATTAAACGTTTTATGGTACATATTAATATTAGGGAAATGAGAGCAATCAATGTCGAAGGCCAGCCCAGCTTTTAAAAGTCCTGAATCGAGCATACAGTTCGAGTTATTCATTGTCAAGTTTTGTTCTGTAAATCTGTAAATACCGAAACCAAACGCCCGACGCCTGCCGGAGGGACAACCCTCGTTTAACGCCGGATAGTCACATGCTGATGACGAAATTTGCGTAACCTTTGCGTCACAGCACGTTGAAGTGTTCAGTTTTGTAGAGTAGCCCACGATCAAGTTTTTTTTTTATTTGTTTATTTAAACTGGCTTGCACCCATGATTAAAACGTTTTTCAGTGATATCGCGCAGCAAAGCAAAGCAACGTGTCGCGGTAGATAAGGTGGCTTATCGCTTGAGTTCGCCAACCACAGAACACCGACACCAATCGGCTCCGGCGCGCTTTGACTCAAAATAGTGAATCAAATTTTTTCATTACCACGTGACCCTCCGGCGTCAAACGAGGGTTGTCCTTCTGGCGGGCATCGCGCGTCTGGTTTTGGTATCGACAGATTTTCAGAACAAAATTTAACAATGAATAACTCGAACTGCACGCTCTTTCCAGGATTAAAAAAGAAATGGTCTGGCCTTCATCATTGATTGCCTCCATTTCTTCGATATAAACATGTGCCCTAAAGCGTCCAATTTAAGGAGTAATTAGTGAAATATCCGTAATTATAGTCCTCTTGTGATGAGCGATCCCGCGACAGGACAGAGGGGGGCCAGGAAGAAGAAGACGGGGTGGAGCACGCGAGGAGCGGGAGATAGTATTCGGGCAATTAAAAAAGGACGGAGCAGACGCAACCAGGCCGGACCTCCGTCGGCGTAACCAGACGTCAAGAGGCCCGACCCACAACCCACTTCCCACGCAGTCCGGGCGCCAACCTTCCAGAGGTGGACAGGACTGCATGCGTGGCGCAGTTGAACACCCGCTGCCGCTCCGTGCCACAGACGTACTGGGCCTGATTCAAGCCTTCGGCCAACGCCCAACTGCCTTATCTCTAGATCCCTCGGCCCTGACCTCGGTAGACACCTGGTCATAGGCTGCCAACAACGTACGGGGCCTGATTCAAGCCTTCGGCCATCGATCAACTACCTCGTCACTACGCTTCTCGGCCCTGACGCCGGTAGACCCCGGATCATCGGCCGCCACGGGTGCTACGCCGTAAGGACTTAAAAGTCGTGAGCGAGGGACATTTTAGGGGACACTAGAACCTTAACTCTATTTGTTGAAGTGATGTAAATAGTTTTGTAAATATTTTCTTTCCATATTTCTACAGTGAAATGTGAATTATCCCATAACGCATCCTCGTGTCTTCTGTCATTTCTTTCTAACATCACGAACCTCGCGACACCTCTCTTAGTTGCATTCTTTCGTTAACATAATGTTGGCCTGGCCGTATAACTCACTTGCGCAGACCACATTTGTGTAGCTTTCACGGCATTTTTAAGAAAAATCTGTA
Organism: Ixodes persulcatus; assembly: GCA_013358835.2. Classification (NCBI taxonomy): domain Eukaryota; kingdom Metazoa; phylum Arthropoda; class Arachnida; order Ixodida; family Ixodidae; genus Ixodes; species Ixodes persulcatus. Next base: position 112,266 of record JABSTQ010009495.1, on the reverse strand, counting down.
TTCGATCAAAAAAAAAAAACAAAAAAAACCCTGTATATAGGAAAGAGGTAGAGGGGCTTAGAGCGAAAAACCGGGGTTCCGGTCTGCACTCCAAAGTGACCCCCATAAGGCCGCTGCCATTGTACGCAAATGTGACCACTTGTGACGTGACCAAACCAAAGACGTGACGTCACAGGGAAGATGGCAACGCCCAGGCAGCGGCTGGCCCCAGCTGGGCCGGAGCATTGGCCGGAGCTTGTCGGATGCTTTGTTCGTTATCGTTCGTCTCGGCGAGTTGATTTCAGACGCGGAAGCCGTCATATGAGGCCGGTCGAAAGCGACTTCAGAGTTCAGTGTGGTGTCTCACGTAAGTATAACGTGAAAATACGGAGGAACGGTGTGCATTTCGCTTGTGATCGACGGAGATATGGCCACGAAAGAGACAATCGACCCTGCGTTGTTCGGACCTTGGGATTAATTCGGATATCGCTAGGATAAATTTTAAGGCGACTTTTTTGTGCTCTCGTTGACCACTGGAATCCTTGAGGTTGCTGTGAAGCGTGTGCAATGCATCTGGATACGCAGTTTACCTATGGAAATTACGTGAGTCGTGCTTGCAGTGTGCAATCGTGTTGCCGCTTCGTTCAAATAACTGAAGGGTCACTTCGGTTGTGCGGCGCACCGAAGAGCTTTCTTTAAGCTGGTAGTTCCTGTGTCGTGCTTTAGGTGATGCTGTGCTGCTTCCTAAATTTTTCTGGCGTAGACATGCACTTTCACGGAGCACAGGAGTTGGTGTTGGGATTGATTCCGCTGGTCTGTCACACGTTTCGTCGACACACACGTTTCATCAACACTGGTTACGCGAACTGCAAGCTGTATGGACATTTCATCGAGCATGTTACCTACCCAGCTCACCCATTCCCACCGCTTTGCGGCAACATTCTGCAGTGACTCATTACCAGAAAAGTGGTCCCCCATCCATTTGAATTCAGTTCGTCTACGGCAGTCGCCAAACCCCGAAGGAGAGGATTTATTCGGACAGAATGCCACTAAAGCAATGCAGCTTCTTGAGAGGTCAGGATAGACTCTCTTCTGTCAGTTTTGTTAAATTGTCACGGATGCTTGTTCCAGTCCTATCTTCTATCAATATTTACTGCTCTGAAAAGTTCCAGGTTATGCTCGGCTGTCATCGTATGGTGGAGGTGCTGGGTACTTTACCCATAGCCCTTCACTCTGTGTGAACCCTGGCGGCTCCTTAGCTAAGTTTCCCGATAACGGGACATGGGTGCCTGACTTTCCCGCGTCTTAAACACCCGGTGAGCCGTGAACCAAGTCTTATCCCAAGCCCCGCAGAAAAACCGCAATACGAGCGAGTACTACAATAACGAACCTCACAAATACACCACGAAGAACCTGAAATCCGAGCCAGTCGCTGCTACCAGGAAGAACAGCCGGAACTCGGACTCCTGCCAGAAAAACCAGAAGCTGACTAAGCCAACAATGACAAACCTGTAGCAGCAAACCGCGTCCGCTCCCACCATTGTTCGCATGCCCGTCGCACCTCACACTCCGACGCCCTTTCACACATTGTGTATGAAGACGTCGACGACTGGATTGAACAATATGACCATGTTGCCCGCCACAATGGGTGGACAGACAACCAGCTCCTGCAGAACCTATGCTTCTCGTGGACGAAACTGCCAGTCACTGGTCTGAGAACCACGAATCCTCCTTAACGTCGTGGGAAGTTTCCAAGATCGAGCTGAAGCGCACGTTCATCAGCCAACATCGACGGGAGAGAGAGAGCCGTATTCCTGATTCTGTCCAGGACACGGCCCCAACGAGAGCGTCACCGCCTTCGTGGAGGATGTTTTGCGCCTGATCGAGCGCCAACGCCGAACCCTAATGCTACAGAAGACAAGAAGCTAAGAATCCTATGTCTCTCATGCGAGGGACAACACCTTCGGCAGCCTTGTCCGCAACCCCCGACAACAGTCGAAGGGTTCATATCACCGAGGCTTCCAACATTGAACAGGCACTGCATACCCGAGCCTGTCACAATCAAAAACTTCCCGGCGTCTCGACACTCGAGTCGTCCAGCTGCAACTTCGACGCCAGCCTCCCAGGCATCTGCGACATTATCGACGACGTTGTCCGGGAGGAGATCAGGAAGCTACTTCCTGCCATCAGTTGCCCGAATTTTATTTTGATTCCCGAGATTGTTTCGGAACAAGTTCGACAGGCATTTAAACCGGAGACTTCTGCAAGCGAAGCGGCATCTGACGAACCGAGGGCGTCTTACGCCAGAATGGCACGATGACCGCCACCAGCTGCCCCTTAAGGCCCGTTCACACACTTGCGACCTCTTAGAACCGGGTGCCTTTAAACCTCTGAATATCTCTTACAACGAGAGGACACATTGCCGCCATCTAATAGGTAGCAGTGTGAACTTGGTGGTCTGGCATATATTCTATTTCTCTCGCGCATTATCCTTTCTTTCTTGGCTCAAAAATCTTTTGTCATCGGTTAAACGAGCCTTTCTTATAGGCATTACGCAAATTTGACCTCGGAAATCCCGCAAGAACTTCGCTCTTGTAAAATACAGTTCCAGGGTCACCGCATAGATGGCGCCAGAGTGCCAGTGTATTCTCTTGTCCTAAGAAATTTTAAGAGGTTTCAACAGGTCTCGTCTCTCTCGGTTGTACTCGGTTGCAAGAGTGTGAACGGGCTTTTAGTATTCAATGCCAATTCAATGAGACACCCCAACGCCGAAGCATTCCCGACATCGGATGTAGGTCTGCGCTGAACAAAGTACACAGAGGAAAGTGGAGGTGTTGCGAATGGCCGACCGAAAACCACTCTGCTGCCACTGGATGAGGCCGACCATGTCTACCGGAGCTGCCCGTACCAATGAATTGGCCTGCGAGGGTTTGTGCCGAACGACCCTCGACCACGTTTTGAGGAGCGACTGCGGGAAATTCAGGATTATCTTCGGCAGCCTTTGTCTCTGGTGCCAACATTACCCCGAAGCTACTAATCCCCATCACCTCGACGGGAGGTAAGCACGACAAAGCAGTTGAGCGGCAATGCAATGACAGTTGATTGGGTGTCGGTTGTCGTCCAAGCACAATACCTAATAGTTTGCTGACACCAATTATTATCTGTGTCCACTCCATGAAGCACATCATTTCCAACTTTAAGAGAGAATGCCGCTGAGTGACTTGAAGAAACTGAATGGTTGGTTGTTCTCAAATGTGGACACCAAGCATCACCCGACTTCACTTTGCCACACGAGACTTACACAAGTTGCGGTGGTCGCGGGAGGCAGAAGAAATTGCCATTACGGAATGGAAGTGAAAGGGCTTGGATAGCAAACAAACATTGTTGCCAGCTATCAAGCCAACGGTACAGCAAAAGGCACAGTCACGTAAGCAATACATGCCCGAGCTTGCTACATTGACGCAGAAAGCTACCAGGGAAATTTGCGGATTAGACGCCAGCCCTGCAGCTTCAGTGCATCAGATGTCATTGGCGGCACATGACGTATGATTACAAGACGGCATCAGTTAGTCAAAGTTGCCACTCGATCAAGCGTCATCCGACAACAAGGAGCACAGGTACTACGACTGAACGCCTTACACAAGACTGTCGCAGAAAGAATCAGTGATTATGTAATTAAGTAAAAATAAACATATTTGATACACTAACCAAATAAACATATTTCCGCAAGCCTTTACGCCTTCAGAACCTGTACACCAAGAATTGTGTTTACTGCATGCGCTGGACCTTTTGAGGACACTCGCATCTCTGACCCTTCAATATTTATTAATGGTACATACCAGACTGGCAGACTTGTTGCAAGGGGCTGCACTCGTCCCACCTCTCCTGAACATGTGGTACATCCGAAAACCAACTCCAGTGATGTGAAAATGTTATTTATTAATTTATTCCCTTCAGGGGCCTTTGTAGGCATTGCAGAGAGGATACATAAAACTACACACATGATAATAACATCAAAGCACACTGGCATTAATGAGCACAAAACGAGCCCTGCCACCGAAAAAAAATATTACACTCGAAAAAAATAATTATTGTTGTAACTTGTTAATTGCAAAAACAAACGCTTTTGTGAGCATCTAGTTTCATAGTATTTGTTGATGCATTGTTATATACCAACACACTTCCTATACGTATGACACGATAGACCCTTTGCAGAACCCCATGAAGCAGCACAACTGTCACCATTTGTTTTCGGTGTAAAGCAAACGAATGGGTTCCAGTTCACGTCAAGCGCTAATGCAGCATTCGAGTCCAATAGGCGCTCAGCCAAGTTCACAGTGATGGCTGACAAAACATTCTTGTCGAACAAATTCCCAAAGCATGAAGGCCTTGGGTAATTAGAGTAGTAGCTACTGTAATTCGTTTCATCACAATTTGGAAAACGGCAAACGGTGCAGTCAATATGCACATGGAGAGAGGCACATGACAACATATCATCAGAGTGCTCGTCTGCACAGATTTGTCACACACCTTCACTCCGTCTCTCTCATTGGCTCGAGGGGGCTGTGGCGGTTGCCGTTTTCCAAGTTACGGTGAAACGAAATATAGGCAGCCCACACTTTTGAAAAACGTCTATTGAAGAGACTGAAAGGAATGGTAGTCAACATTTTTCAACAAGACTGCTCTTCGGGCAAGGGATGAACACAAATATGAATCATCTTGTCCAGGGATTGAGAATAAGTAAATGATTGACCGACTAATACAATGCACTCTTGATGAAAAAATGTATTGCTGCAATAAATCCTGTGAAAAAGAAAAATGTGCAGTTAATCTCCCATTTCCGAGTTGCATTACATTTAACGAATTGCTGATATGTGTGGTTCTATCTCTGGAGCTCTAAAAAGTGGGGCTGCATTTTTTTTAAAGGTTCTAGATGTTAGAATGATGGATTAGACAACCATCTAAGAGGAATATGATCATACACATGGAGGTTACCGTGGACTATTGATACCGATCGGCAAGGTAAAGAGTCTACTAATACCAATTTCTAAGGGACATCGAATGCAACATTTTGTGCACTCATCAATCAAGAACGTGAAGACTTGCTGTGTTCTGAGTTCCAAGCGGACAAATAAACTGTTTTCTGAACGTGAGTAATGAGTTCGCGTGCACGGAGATTAAGCAAACGCCAGCTTTTCACTTCAAAGAAGTATTGCGATCGAATGTAGAATCGTCTATTAGCACAAAAGTTTAAAGATCGAAGGAGCTTCCTCGCTAAAAGTTATGGTCATTCGGTGACGCAAGGCTGAAACAACTTCCCTAGGCCCTAACGCGACGTATACCTTTCGCTTCGATTCTCAGACATTCCAACGTTTAAACAAAGCTAAGAGAATGTGAAAATTCTATGCTAAATGCACTCAAAGTTTTATCGATCCTCGAACACATCCGGGAATCCGAGCACCGGTACGGCGATCCGGCAGATGCTGTCTCACAGGCGTTAATATCCAGATAACCCAGAGCGATCTTGCGCAGAAAGGGTATAAAGTCTGATTCATTCATATTTTCACATTATACCTGCGTCAGTGAGCACAAACAAGCCCGAAGTCGTCGGAAAGCAGCTGCACATCACGGCTACCGCGCACCGAACAAACTCGCATCCGCCAGCCCCTGGGCGCTGCCATCTTAGCGATGACGTTACGGCTCTTGTGAGGTCACGTGACGAGTGGTCACTTTTGCGTACAACATGGCGGCAACCCTGGGGGTGCCACTTCCGAACTTCCGGTTTATCACTATAAGCCCCTCTGCCTCGTTGGTATATAAAAAGAAGGAAAAGAGACCGATTTGGCCAAAAGCCTCGAAAATTGAACCATTATTTGATGCCCAGGAATTATCCCTTTCTCAGAAAGGGCAACCAACAACCAACAATAGTGAAGCTCAGAGTGTACTCTGTAACCCAAAGTATAAGGTTTTTTGTTTGTTTTTTCTGGCTTGGTTTGTTTTTAGAAAGCTTGTGTTCATATTAAAAAGACAAAAAATGCACATCTTTACTCAGTGTGTTGTAAATTTTCCTACTAGCTGTCAACACTCTGTCTATAGCACTTAGCTGCGCTGTATGTGTCAACGGACGTTAACTGCTACAATTACATTTTTATTTGCCAAATAAAAACGCCTGCTGCGCCTCCTGCGTCATGATCTTTCTGATCCGAGTGTCTCGCAGAATGCAGCAATCGACATCGCGGGCGCGCTTCGCTGGTCTCGCCCCATAGTGCACGCTAAAATTATTTAATTAAACAAAATGTTGCGCCATGACCTGACTATAATGAGGTCGAGTGTCACTGATCCAAAATTCCACCAAAACAAAAGCAAAAATTAACAGTTGGTCAAATGTATTTACTTAATTAGGGAACTAATTATTCAATTTGCCTCTTCTGTAGTGTTACCAAGGGCCCCCACTTTTGCCCTAGGGATATAAAAAGAAAACTAACGCAAATTTCCTTTTTAATTCATGTTCATTAAAACAATAACCCTGTATAGTAATTACAAATAAACAAGGCGTTCGACAGTTCTTGTGCAACAAAGCCAACAAACAAAGCACACCTGTGTAACACTAAATATTTTGTAAACCCACCTTTCAGGGCTGGGAGTCTCCTTGACATGTCCTAGCATTGTGTACCTTGCAATTTCTGCAGGATACCTTGTGATACTTAAATTGGAGTGTTGCAGCCTGCACCAATGAGAAAGCCTGCAATTAGTGGAATACCGAACTCGTTTGGTCCGAACATGTACTGATAATGTTTTAGCTTAATTAAGCCCACTGGGGTATTCACTATGTTAAACCCATACCCAAACGGAGAACACTTACTTCGTAAATGTGCCTGAATGCTTAATCCCAGAATTCTACTAATTGTTTTTGAGATTGTCGAAGTGGAGGCTTACACCAGAGCCAAGCCAGTTATTGTGGATTACTATATCAAAGCGATATGTGGACCTCAAAACTTTTAGGCTTAAGCAAGAAGAAAAGAAGCCATATAGTGATGTGATTGCTGCGCCATTTGCGCCATACTGCGTCAAATGACTACACTTTACAACATTCTGCTACGTTTCACCGAAATGTGAGGAAGTTGCGTCAACTAGGCGCCGTAGGGTAATGCACTTTCTCAACAAAGTTGAATGTCTCTCCCCCCTATAGCGCAATCGTTGTTACAAACTTTTACGATTTTTTTATCATTAGATTATCATGTTTAGTAGCGTACTATTCATCTTCGTATCACACAATTTGAGTGAAATGAAGTTTAGCAATATTTATAATTCGTGTGTCTGGATGGGCTAGCTAGCTCCGTTGAGTGCGCTTCTCGCCAGACATTGGTGTACTGCGGAAAAGGGATACCAACAGGCCGACGTATCAAACGTTTTTTTTTTTTTTTTCTCTTTTTCGTTTGCTGAATTAAACTTTTTACAGTTTTTGTAACCTTCGGAGCCTGAAAATACATTCAATTTTGTGTCCAAAATAATGTAAATCTAACATTCTTTCGGTGGAATACTATATATGGTTTACCTATTATTTGTGCATAAAATAAACATGCACAGACATTCGTGCTGCGCCGTTCAATATTTCGGATGTGTTTAAAAAGTATGACGAAAATAACCCCTTGAGAAGGGGAACAAAAGGGACAAAGAACAAACACAAATACCTGATGAAATCGGCCTTCTTCTTTTAAAACAAAAAGTGCCACTTGTCTTTTTACAACACTCTAGTTGCCACGATGATTTTATCCCGAGACTGAGGCCGAAGAAAGAAAAATGTGTTTACAGTGGAAGGGAAAGTAACAGGAAGAGACAACGTCGGGGACGTTGTCTGTTTCTATTCCTTTTTTTTTTCACTGTTATACAAGTGCCCTCCTTGTGCCCCCGTCTCGGGTTAAAATCATAATTGTAAACTTCCACCAGCTCGCCTGCTCCCTGACTGTACATTCTTGTTTGCCGTGTCAGGGGCTTGCATAACTAGACAAATAGTCGAGTGTTTGATAGAATCAAACTGTCTGCCATGCGATTGATGCTGGTCAGGGGTTGCACAGAAGTAGGAAAGCAAAGAAGGTATCGTCTTTAAGGTGTATAGACAAACACGGATATATTAACATTAATATGTGCATTGAAATAGATAAAAATAAATTGTACGCTTGTGCTCCAAAACTTTTTTTTTGCTGCTGCCAAGTAAACTTTGGCAACTCAAAAAGGTGTTCCAATATGGATCGGGTAATAAAACAAAGCTCGCCATCAGTCTCACCCAAAATCTCACATAAAATGCCGCACTAACACATAATTTAGAAAATAGAGCGTGACACGCAGTTCCATGGACGTTCTGCAGTTATGTTCACAATGTATACTTCCTAGGTTTCAGTGGCTAACAGTTTTCAATCTCATGCCCAAATAAAAACAGTCAAAAGAAAGCTTAAACTTCGATCTAACAGAAAAAAAGAAAAACGAACTAATACGTAGGCCCTGAACATATTAGACTTGTCTACAAGGTTTGGATAAAAACAGTTGGTAATGATGTGGCAAAATGAATTGCAACAGCGAAACGGTGGTAAATTTTGTTGCCCAAGCTACAGACTTTCACTACTAGAATTTTAGGAAGATGAAAAGAGTATATGGGTTTAATGGTGTAAAAAATGAAAGCCGTTTACAACTCCCTGTAACGCCGAATTAGAGCGCAGCTCTTGAGGAGGGGGGAAGGCGCGGGGGCGGGGGTGACGTGATCTCGGGGGGGGGGGGGGGGGGCGTCATGTGACCTCGGGGCGGTCACGTGACCTCGAAAGGAGGTCACGTGGCCGGGGGGTCACGTGATCTCGGGACGGTCACGTGACCTGGGGGGTCACGTGACCTCGGGGGAGGGGGGGGCGGTCACGTGACCTTGGGGGGTCACGTGACCTTGCTGTTACGCCGACGCCGACGGCGACGTCGACGCCGCTCAAGCCGGAAACGGGCGCCTAAGAGCTGCGCTCTAAAATATGTTTGAACGTGACACGAACGTTTAATTTCTCCTTACATTCCCTTATTCCCATATCAGCCAGAAACGTTTTATTCAAGGAGACCAATTTAATAGATGTTATCTACACCATAGATATGCAACAATATTTCTTACAAAAGTTAAACCGATTAAAATATCCGCCTTCTTACTAAAAAATACACTACGATTTTCGTGAAACGGTCATAAACATCAATTAACAGAGAGTAAGAACCTGATGATGTGGACATTCTTTGCAGGTGGTACATTCACAGAGGTGCGAGACTGGAACATATTACCTCCCGCGTTCTTTTCTGTAGCCTATTACTTCTGTACCCTTTTAAATTCTCAAATCGTGATATCTCTGCTTTGAAGCTCGAATAAATGCAGAAGGTTAATATGGTCCATAAACATACCCCACTCTAGAATCTTTGCTGAATGAGGTTCGCTTTTAGTAAAATTATTTGTAGGAGGTGTGCTTTAGGAGATTCGCTTTTAGTCGTTGTATTTAGAATATTTCTTTAGGAGGTCTGCTTTTAGTAAAATTAGTTTTAGCGGACTAAAATGGCGAAGCGGGCGAGTTGGTTCATGACATAAAATTTAAAAGCGCTAACAAAGACGAGGACAAAAAGGAAGGCGAACAGGACGAGCGCTTGGCGTTGTAGGGGAGCGTTGTAGTGGATGCGCTTAAAAAAATGAAAGCCGTTCACAGCTCCCTTTAACGCCGAATTAGAGCGCAGCTCTTGAGGAGGAGGAGGAAAGGGTACCGAGGGGAAGGTATGCCCCTCCTCCATCCTGCTCACATTCTCTTCCTGTCTGCCACTCCTCCCTCCGAGCGGGGTTGCCGTCGCCTCACGAGGGTCACGTGACCCCCGTGAGGTCACATGACAATGACGAGGCCGTCATCACGATGACGTCATCGTCATCGTGACTCATGACGTCATCATCACTGGTGACGTCATCGTCATTGTCACTGAACGTCATCAGTGGCGTCACTGATGACGCCATCGTCATCGCCATTGTCACTGATGACGTCATCAGTGACGTCACCGATGACTTTATTAGTGACGTCACTGATGACGTCATCAGCATCTGCATCCTCATCGTCACTGATGACGTCACGCGTCCCATAATGCACCGCGCGGTTACGTCGACGGCGACGCTGCTCAAGCCGGAAACGGGCGCCTAAGAGCTGCGCTCTAAAATGTGTGACGCGCTGCCTCTCACGCGAGATAATCGGGGAAGGGAGTATTAATGTGCGAGGGGCGATGGCGGTGGGGAAAAAGTGACGGCGCGGCGGCGCTAAAACTTTCTCCCCGCCATCAAAGTGCAGGGGTGTTTGGGTTCGGACGCCGCCGGATTTTGCCCGAGAGGGCATCTAGCAGTTTCCACTGAAAAACAGAAAAGCTGGCGGTCGCTTGTTCGCTTTTAGTTGCTTCGTGTGTACCTTGCGGAAACAATAAATAAACTGGTGCGTTCTCACCTGGAAAACATGTCGTCATCCTCGCCACCCCATCCCCAGTATAGATTAGAAAATCCGTTGACAAATTCCATGTGTTTTTTGCTGAGGACACTAACTCCTCCAAAATATCCATAATAGGGCAGCCTGCAAGTCAAAAAGTATGGAACAGATTTTTATTACATACCTATCTACAATGCTCAGAAAACTGTTAACTTCGAATTGAATTCAAACACCTTTCGAAATATTTATGTCAAATTAACGCATAAAAAATAACACACTGTAAACTGGCAAAAACATTCGTGAGCCAAAAGAACCAGGTTCATGCATGCGTGTTCCTCGATGTTTCACTACGTATTGCATCTCGGTGGTCCGCACCCTTAGAACATTCAGAAATATTTTATTTTGAAAAAGAGAGTGTGAGTGACCTTGGTATTAGTTCGGCATGTGTAAAACTCGAGCAGATGCAAGTGCACAGATTGATTAAAGTTGGTAAGACAATATCTCAAATGAAGATGTAGAAAAGTTCATTTGACGAAAACATGTCACGTGCGAGAGAAACATGTTTGACACTGTCATACTGCACGGACATGTATGCCTTATTATTAATGTACACGCGCCGTGATTAAATGAATCTTTTTCAAGCAAGTTTGAGGCCCTGAGTCAGTTGTTTTGTTTTCGTGTTTTGCAGTGTTAAGTCCCACACGTGTTGAGTAATGTGCCTTTGTGCTGCATTCAAGAAACCAGATATCCATAATCTTTTCCTGAATGACACAGATAAAGGATTTAACAGTCATGAATCATACGCAAATCTGGGAAGCGAACATATTATGATGGCTTTAAATATTGCATGGCGGCAGCGGTGTGTATGACCTTTTTTATTTATGCAAAGACATTTTTCCCCTTTTGGTTTATACAAAAAAGAGACAGCGAGGACAAACAATTGTTGTAGCTTGACGAGATCCTGTCTGCCTGACACATGTTGGGGAAAGGATACCATCGTAAAAAAAGCTACGATGGAAACACAAACACGAGCACAGCTGCTCATAATACTGCGCTAATAGACACCTAAAACAAAAAACTCAAGCACAAGCACTAAAAACAAGCGCACTCATACCATTGCGCTGATAGACACTTCCAGCGCGAAAAAGAATTTCAGATTTATACATGATAATGCACATTGCAGACAACACAGGCAACACACGGTGTAGTCTAGAAAATGAGCCGATTTCTGCCCTGACATATTTCTTTCTGCGACAGGTTAGTGATGCTCGAGGGGGTAGTTGGGGAGCGTAGGAAACGCACGAGAAACCATAGTTTTAAGGCGACTCTTGTTGACCAGAGTTAACATTTATTTACAAAAATAGAAAGTATATACTTCACGTGCATTTAAGTCGAAAACATTTTGATACAGGTTGTTTTGCTACATGACACCGCCAGCACCATAAGCGACGAGAAGGAAGCAAGCTTAAGAATCAAGACTTTAGCCAGCTTTTTTTTACCGATAATTTAAACCTTTTTTTACGAGGGCGGCGCCATCTTGAATTTCGTCACTTACAGTATGGGAGAAAACATTGTTTGGCTATTGCCACGCCAACATAATACAAATAGGTTATAGGCGTGACCGTCACCCATTATTGTTTTGCCTCACCTCTATTTTGTTCACTAATTGCCGGTTGAAATGGTTTTATTATTTTTTTCGTCGCCCATACCGGATCTGCCTACTAGGTGGCTGGGAAAGAGAGTAAACAAAAAAGGTCTATAGTTACAAGACTCCGCGCGGCTGCGTCGTACATAAACTTTATTGACGACCCCCCCGAAAACTTAATCTGGGATTTCAACTTCCACAACCACTGCTAACATAAAATGAAAGACCATAAAAAGTACCTACTAGAAACGAAGGCATCCAACTCATTCTTTATTTAAACATTACGTAGCTTCAGTTAATGTTGGATAAAACGCTTAGTTTTCTTTTTATTGTTGTACAGCAGAAAAACAATTGATTTTCTTCACGTCATGTTGTTGACAAAAGTGTGACACATGCACGGCTCTTAAAGGGGCGGTGCAACGATATTCAATTGGAATGTTTTTCACTTTACACGAGCTTACTGGCACTAGTGGGACTCAACGATACTCGCACGCAACTCCACTGAACAAGAAACTCCATTGTTGCGCTGTAATTTCGAGGACAAAACCGAGTGTTTTCATTCAATCTCTCCTTCGCAAAACCTGATGACGTAGATGGGCGGTAGCAGTACCGCCCAGTGACGATATTTGAATGCGGCTTATAGATTGGACCCGAGCATGGCGTGGACACTCGATTTGGGCTCGTGATAATCGATAGCTCGAGAAGCATTTGGGTAGTGTCCTCTGTCCAATCGCTGCAATGACGACAACAGCCAAACCATAACAATGTCTGGAACTCAGCGCGTGTCCTGTGCATTGCCAACCCAGCGCATGGCTATGATCAACATTGGCGGCATATAATTAGGGTGTGTACTTTCCGGTGTTTATTTGTGGGAAAAATCGGTGGATGTTTTTCGGTGTTTATTTATTTTTGAAACACCGGTGTATTTCGGTGGAGCGTCTCACGACGAGGCTAAAATCGGTGATTATAGGTGGAAAAAAAAATGCGATTGATCACAGACAGAGTTCCAATTTTATTCCCATATTTCATACCCTTATTCTCGAAGAAGCATCTATTTCTCACGCTTGGTTATTATAGTAGATGCAAGCATACTTCGAGAGGCTTGCATCCGTCATGGCAGCACGTTCTTTGCGGTTCACAACCCGCAATCTTGAAAACGCACGCTCCACATTTGCACTGGACACAGGAAATCCCAAAATGTCCAGCGAGGCTTGGGACAGTAGTGGCCAGTCAGGTAAATGAAGTTTCCAAGATAACACTGGATCAACGGTGCCAGTCACAACCTACTGGCGGTAATAAAGAAACTCTGATTCTAGGTCACTTAGCTTGCGCTCGTCTCGGAGGACCAGCCGATAGATACTTTCATAAGGCACAAATCCCCCTGGCAGCCCCACGTTTATGCACGGATTAACCATTTGCACGCGGAACCAGAACGACGATTCATCCATGAAATCTAAGTCATCAGAGATGTTTCGGGAAACAGTCCTAAACCACTTGCTTTGAATCATCTGATAGTAGGCAGGGAAGGAATCAACAAGCGTGAACGCCTCACGTTGAGGAAACCCGCAGACGCGGGACGGACGCGCCTTCTCATGGTACGTTTACACTTGCGGATCCGCTAGCGAATCGGCCCAGCTTTTGCCGCTGGGGCGAAACGCTGGGCGGAAAACGCGGCGGCGAGCCGTTTAGGTCCAGGACCTATTTCTGCCCCCAAACGAGGCGTTTCGCTGACCGGAAGTGACATTCTTGCGCAGCGCGACGCTGCCTACGTCATGAGCACGCGTAGTTCCGGGAGCAGCAACGCCCGGGAGAGAGAGCCGAGGCGGGAACTTTCGCGCCTTCTTGTCATATTTGACGAGATGTTACGGGAACCGCTGCCGCAGCTGGCGCCGCCGCCACTGCTCGAAGGAAATAGATGTAAACGCAACCCGCTCGTCGCCGCCGCAGCCGGGAGCGGATCCGCTCCCGCGGCAGCGGATTTCTTCTCAGGTGTAAACGTACCATCAAACACGTCTGCAAATTTTTTTTACAGAACGGTCCTTTTTTATACAGCGAAAAACCCCCACGCCAACAAAACCCTTTTTTCCGTTTCCCCAAAAGCCCATGGAAACTAAACAGATAACAATGAACGCATCTCAGTTCTCAAAGGTCAGTAGCCCTGTACGACACGGATATTGGCAGTGTCTTCCAGGAACCAGAGCAACCTCTGAATACATGGCTTGCACCGACATTACTTGGCCAGACACAATGGGGAAAGGGCACGTGAGAGCGTACCCTCCACTGCGTTCATTTTTCCACAAAAGGGGGCCATGGGAGAGACAATGGGGGAAAGGCGTGTGAGAGCTTAGTTTCCACTGCGTTAACTAGACGCTTTTGACCCCCAGGAAGGAGGGCGGACTGACGCCACGTGCAAGCCATGTATAGACACTGGAAGAATGCAGGATCCATGGAGATAACACGTTTGACGAACCTCTACGAGGAAAGGGTTTCGCTAGGTCGGTTTTTTTCGACCGGTGTTTTTCGGTTTTAACCAGCGAAAATATCCAACCACCGGTGCTTTTCGGTTTTACCCGATTTTGTATTTTCGTCACCGACGGATGTTTATCGGTGTTTTTCGGTTAAAACCGGAAAATACACACCCTATATATAATCGGCTTCAGATCACGTGGCCGCTTGTTCTGGCTGCGGGTTGAGGGGGTGAACGCTGCTCGTTTTCCTTTATTTTTTTCTGCGACTTCGATTGCATGTGGTAAAAAACGAACGGGTATTTCACAAGTCATTAACGTCAGGGATCCGTTCTAAGCGGTATTTGCGTAAAATACAAAAATCGTTGCATCACTCCTTTAACTTCGTCTGACGTTCACGGTCTTTGAAATGAGCTATGTTGCACGTTTTATTGTTTTCAGATAGCCTGAGATTAGAGCACTAAGGAAATTGCAGCTTATACAAGTGCATTTTAAAATTATTTTTTAAAATTTTGTGTAAATTAGGCGCACGAAATACGAAAGTGAGGTTTCTATTTGCACGTATATTAACGGGGGTCTTCCTGTAAAAAGGCCACTGAATAAAGAATGTTCACGCGAAAACTCTCAACATAAAGTTTTAGTAGGTCGTTGCATAATTCCGAACGCCCAAACCCGATACTCCGTCGTCGCCTTTGCGCGGGCATCGTATCCTTATTGGGTATCGATATCGTAGCTACCGGAACAATGCATACTAAAATCCCCTTCTGACAAAAAAGCGTTACCGTTGCAGCTTACCTGTACTCCAGAGTGCTGATGGCCACAGAGAGGTGCCTCGGCTTCTCGGGACAAGTGTAGAGGATGCGGTCATCCTCCGGGACGAGATCCACATCGTGAAAAATAAAGCACTCGTAGTCGTACAATGCCAGTGACTCCAGGTATCCGACGTTGAACAGTTTAGCTCGGTTGAATTTGCCGTTCTCATCCTGAAGACAAAGATGCAGAAGCATAACCGAGAGAAACATAGGTTTAGTGCGCAACATAACCAAAACACGACATTAGTGTTTTGATGCAGTTTACGAACTGAGTTGGGGTCTAACACTACACTATTGCATTTCGGCCTTTAATTCCCGCCAAAAAAATGAAAAAAAAACAACAACATCGTATCCATGTACGGTTAACTGTGTCACGCCCCTCACAATCAGAAGCAATACAGCGGCAAAATATCATTGCTACCCATGTTGAGGAACAGGAGAAGCGATGCGGTCCAGGAGGCTAAGAAGCGTCCACAGTTTGATACTGAGACTACATGACAATAAGCGCTATTCCGCTTGCACTCCTTTTTAAATAAACCTATGAAACAAATCAGTTACTGGTGTTCTGAGTGCATCGCGGGGAAGTATATATATAGGCACGTCTTAGTCTATAGGGTGTGTTCCTTTAGGTTTTACACATTTCCTTAAAAGAAAATCGATTAAAGCCACAATGATGCGTCTTGTGCGGTTGAGTTATACGCCAAGGTGGACATCATGATAGGGGCTAATCGTCACGGTAAGTCAGCTAATTAAGTAAAGTTTGTTGACTAACTTTTTAGTTCGTCAAAAAAACGTAATTTCAATTAGAAACTTGTTGAGTATCATCGAAAACCACTACAAAACTAAATTTTAGAAATACTTGAGGCATGTGTGAACCGCGGTGGTGCACTAAAGTTACTACTCATGCAACCGGCGGAATGCTAAAAGTGCAGGAAGGCTGATAATAATAAAAAAAAAAAACGAAACAAATAACCATCCGGGCGCGTTTTTGCACCTTGCGCTTGTTGCACGATCGAGTGGAAACTTTAGCGCACCACCGGGCTTCCCATGCGCTCCACATTTTTTCTCACACGTACTCGTTTAGTGCTTTCTGATGACCCTTAGAAAGTTACTGGTTGGAACCATATCGTTATCTTAAAAAGTTAAAAAGGTAATT
The DNA here is from genome assembly GCA_013358835.2 of Ixodes persulcatus. Lineage (NCBI taxonomy): Eukaryota > Metazoa > Arthropoda > Arachnida > Ixodida > Ixodidae > Ixodes > Ixodes persulcatus. Next base: position 95,743 of record JABSTQ010009495.1, on the reverse strand, counting down.
AACAAATTTTAGTTAATCAACCAACTTATTGTGATGCTTATCTCTCTATATTATGCCTCCTTGGCCGTATAACTAATCTATACAAAATGCATTAGTGTAGCTTTAGCGAAATGTTTTTAACACAACTGTAACTCCTAAAAAAACACTCTGTAGAGTTTGCAGGCCGAGGATAAAATCAGATTTTATAAATCAAACAAATTGAAGCTTAACACAAGCAAAAGAAGGGCTCTCAAAGCCATATCGCTCATCGCACGAAAAATCGAAATTTCGGTTGATTGGAATTTATTTCGTCCTTTTATTGAACCGTCTGTTAACCTAAACTAATTGTTTAGTGATAACTAATTATTGTGACTTTAAGTTGAAGACGAAATCACAAAAGATTCCTTCCTATCGACGTTCTTTTTTAGTATAGCACAATCATATATATACATTGCGATTTCGTGTTCAAACTCATTGTGCTCGGCAGCGCCCCCATTTTCTTAAATTGTAGTACTTCGCTTTCATTTAGAGCGCAGCTCTTCAGCGCCAGTTTCTGGCTTGAGCGGCGTCGCCGTCGGCGTCGGCGTCGGCGTAATCGCGTGTTGCATTATGGGACATTTCCCATAATGACGTCACACGGGACGTCACGTGTGACGTCACGGGGGTCACAAGTGACCGCGCTTTGCAATATGGGTAAATTTCCCCGCTAAATTTAGCGGAAAAACTTCCCCGCTAAATTTAGCGAAAAATTTTCCCCGATAAATTTAGCGGAAAAAGGTTCCCGCTAAAGTTAGCGAAAAATTTTCCCCGCTAAATTTAGCGGGAAAATTTTCCCGTTAAATTTAGCGGAGAAAGTTCCCCGCCAAATTTAGCGAAAAAATTCCCTCTTAAATTTAGCGAAAACATTTCCCCGCAAAATTTAGCAAAAAGAAAGATTTCCGCTAATTTTAGCGGAAACGTTTCCCCGCTGAATTTAGCGGGAAAATAATCCCCGCTAAATTTAGCAAAAGATTTGCCCGCTAAATTTTGCGAAAAAATTTCTAAATTTAGCGGGAAAAATTCCCCGCTAAGTTTAGCGGAAAACGTTTTCTACTGAATTTAGCGGAACAACTTTCCCGCTAATTATAGCTCAAAAGTTTTCCCGCTAAATTTAGCGGGGAATTCTTCCACTAAATTTAGCGGGAAATTTTCGGTAAATTTCCCGCTAAATGGGAGCAGCAGGAGAGGAGGAGGGACATGGCCTCCTCTCTGTAGCTTCCCCTCCTCCTCCTCAAGAGCTGCGCTCTAATTCGGCGTTACAGGGGATTGTAACCGTCTTTCAATTTTTTAAACGTACCTACGAATAGAAACTTCTAGGCTACGGTCCGCAATGCTGTAATTTGTTCATAACATGATACCCTAAGAAATGTGGCTTTCGGTCAACAACCTCAGGTCTTCCCCTACTATATTCTTTGTTAACACGAAACTAATGTGGAATGACACAAAGAAAAAAAAAAAGGCTAGTGTGGAACCGCAAAAATTGATCGGTAACCGCGGCTGATATTGTCAATTTCGGTTTCGGTTCATCGTCGAATTTCAATATCGGTTTTGTTCTGGTTGCGGTTCCCAAAACTAATTTGTTTTTGTTTTCGCTGGCAGCTTAAGAATTGCAGGATGTGGAGGGTCGTGAGCGTGAGCGTAATCCCCTTTCTGCTCGAAAAGTATTTTAAAAAAAATGGGCCGAGATCGTATGGGATTTCAAAGCTGATTCTCGAAGAAAGGCGTCAGAATTTCGTGCAGCGGTTATAGACGCTTTACAGCAGCTGTGCATGGGCGCCGCCATAACCGACCTTCAGTTTTTGTTTCCACTTATTTTTATCACTTGCCTCCATCATCACCACGGCAGGGCAGGTTATTGCCATTTCAGATTCGACTGTGTCCTTCTCCCCAGCGTTTGCCTTTGTGGAGGCTCGCCAAAGCCCTCTCCAGTGGCTTGGTATCTCGGTAAGACAGGAGAAGGTCGGCAATGGCGGCTGTAATTTGGCGCGTGTGTAAAGCGTCTATACTATATAAGAAAGTATGATAAATGCAGCCTCTCGGCACTTTTCCGCAGGGTGAAGGTGCAAGCAGATCAGGTCACTTAACGTGTGCATAAAGGACCTGCGCGCGATGCGCGGAAAACGACAGGGCCATTTTGTTGGTGTGCATACATGTAGAGCATACTGTGCGACGACATCGCCCGCTTACGGCCCGGTGACATAGAAAAACGACTGCGCGTCAAGAGCGCCGTTTCAGGCCGAAGAACAGAATCGCAGGTGTGTGCGTCCAGAGATCTCCAAAGATCTCCAAACTTTTTCACTGCACAGACGTCTAGGCTTCCTAGACGTCTGTGCAATGAGAAAGTCCAGCCGCCTGAACTTCCATGTGTATAGGAAGCCGACACACACAGGCCGATACCTGGACTTTTCATCGAGCCACCCTAGGACACACAAGTCTTCCGTGGCTTCGGCACTCGTCAGACGGGTGATCACGGTCTGCACTTCAGAGGAGACGCTTCGAAAAGAGATCAAAACAATCAAACAAGACCAAGATTAGAAGTCCACTAAACCTCTTTAGTGGACTTCTAATCGTCCCTGGCTATATTGATTTGGTTTTCTGGCATGTTCTGGGTTATGAACATCGGGTCATAATCTTCACGAAAATTTAAACTGCATATTTTCTTAAAATCTAAACCAGCTACATCAGGTCTGCATTGCTGAAACATTATTACTTTTAACGACGCATTTTGTAAAGGTTATTGCTGTTTCTTCCTGGTATATATTATGCTGTTTCTTTACAGCTGTTTTGACGTCTGCCGCTTCCAAGCATCATCGTGAATACAAAATAATATATATATTTGCCACAAAGCCTACCTGTTCAATGACGAAAATGCCATAGTCTATCTGCTGCCGGGGCAGAAACTGGTGCATATTGTGAAGGAACACATTGAGTTGCTTCTCCCGGTTTCTGTATGAGACTAGTATGGCCACGCGATGCCTGGCCAGGCACTTCTTTGGCTTGAACCTCCCTCCTGGCATGATGTGCGTGAAGTTCTTCTCAATCTCCTCAAGCGACGGGGCTTGTTGTAGAACTTTTATGGGGCCAACTAAAAAAGAGTGGGGCAAAAAAAAAAACACACACACACACACACACATCATGATCGGCTAAACTTTTTTTTCTGCAGCTGAAATCAACTAAAGATAATTGTGCGTAGTTAAGATCAGATTGTTCTGGAGGAGTTGATACGACTTCGAAGGCACAGTTGTGGCCAAAGCCTAAAAAGACAGCACTGAAGCTTAATGCGAATAAGTAGTTATGACAACTATGCATGAAACCACTCTATAAACATATTTATACCTGATAGGTCAGCTGTAATTGACTACAACAGACCGGTCCTGAACCCTCCAAGTGTTCTTCTTGCTTAAAACGAAAAAGTGTTTCCTTGATACCTGTTTCATCGCTGCATGTTTTGTACATGCCACCCCTATCAAGGGAGAGTCTATTTGGTGAGGTGGTTAATTTATACCTTTTTTCACGGCAGCCACGCAACGTCCTGGAGACTTCTGACAGAAAACAACCCGGAAAAAGAATGGGAATTACAAATTCGTGGTGTGCACACCCGAAAAAGTTCCATTTGCTTTGTATGGATTTAGCCCGCCAATATCTTTGACGTCCAGAGGGTTGTCGAATTTACTGTAAGAATATAGTTTCGCCGCAAAGTCTGCAATACGCAAAATGTATAAAAAAAGGTATAAGATGCATGGTTTTTGGCTTCTTTGTTTTTGTTTAGGAGGCATTGGCATTTATTGTCATATTGAAACATTACGAGCCACTTTACTGTTTTACGTGCAGTTATGAAGGTGGTGTAAATAATAATAATATTTTGGCTAACTGAAGCCGAAGATGACAACACACGAGTTTTCTTGTTCGACAAAGTATGCTGGGACATTCGTCTTGGAGGATGATGACGTATATAAACTATTTGGTGAGCCCTACTGCAACCTATGTCTTTTTGTTTTGTTTGGTTTTAGGTAATGCACATAGGCGATATGTATATTGAAAATATACGAGGCAGTAAACAGCACATCCTCAATCGAATTAGCTTTGTGGGCAAGTTGGTTTCTCCTAAGGTAAAAATTAACAGTTAGCTAAAAAAGACGAAAACAAGAGAAAAGAAACACATAAGACAATAACCGAACTCACAGCTATACATTTATTAGAAACAAAAAAAAATGAAGTGGACACCCATTTTATGGCAAAATCGAGAGGTGTAGTGCACAATATCTTTTTTTTCTGATAAGGCAATTGCACCATTTAAACACCTGTTCATTTAAAGGGGCCTTGAAACGGAATTTTGGGCTGGGGTGAATGATTTAAAATGGGAACTTTACTAATCGCATATCGTTTAGTTGGCCAAGAGAAAGAGGGTAGAAAGTCAAAAGCCAGCTTTTGGGTACGAACATTTGAAAATATAGCGGACTATTTTGTACCTTCTTTCCTTCGAAAGCTCTCCGCCTTTTCACTATGACACATCCGCGGTTCCCAAAGCGCGCCAGCGGTGCCAAATTGGCGTCAGCCGAGCCCAGCTCACGCATTGGACACGAGAAATGCGTCACTCGGACGTATGCGCTCGTCAACAATCAATCCGTGGACAATATTTGGATTCGCGTTCGTGGTCAATGAGTGCCCTGACGGAACTTATCGTCACTGGGGAATGACAAGTTCTATGGTGTGCATAAAAAGCATGGTGGAAGCTAGGAGTCATCGCACCGGTGCCGAAGAATGTCACGACGACGTGATTTCACAATTCGCATTTGAGTTGAGGAGTAAAGCTAAGGAGGAAGAAGTAAGAAAATCGTTTCATGACCCCTTTAAGGCCGGAACACGTGTGGGAAAAACGAACTGGAAGTCGCACGAAGATATAAACTCGAAATATATAGTGTCACTTTTTTTTTTGTCCTCTGCCAACTGAATATTGTACTATGCGCATCTCACTGATGTCTGCCTTTTTCAAAGGGAAGATCAAACTGAACTAGTGAGCATTCCATGGGCGACCTAATATTAATTTAAATTATTTCGGTTCGTCCACAATATTACGGGAAAGTAACACGTCCTTTCCCTCCTTGTTTTATGAGCATATCATTTTCCCAATGTCACTACCTTTATTATATACTTAAATATATAAATTGGACGAAGCGAAGTAGTTGAAGCGGGTAAAACAAGATAAATAGAGACTCTGGGAATCCTCAGGTTGTAGCCGATGTTTTGCTAAGAGAAACAGTTTTCAGTCCCCTTGAAAAAGCTCAGTCTGAGCGAACCGTCGGCTGCCTGTCTGAGGCTTTCAGGGGGCGCATTTCAATACATCACTATTGATGATTTATTTTAGTGATATTAAAATGACAAAGTTTTAGTACACCATTCTAGTGACCCAAGATAATCGCTCTGATTAACAATAATGGCATTTGTTGCAGGTGCGCCACAAAACCTGTAATTTATTAATTCAGCCATCTTAACACAACGCAGGAATGTCCCGAGTGTTTTTCACTTACCTAAATTGGGAGGCACCAGAGGGCAGAACTCTAGCGACTTATTGGAGGACACCGCCATCTCACTGGTGTTGCCCACGCTTGTCCCGTTCCCAGTCCTTGCCACACCGCCCTGAGTCCTGTTCCAAAGCTGGCATTGACAATGAGCGAGTCCAGGATTAATGAAGACTCGAACATCCGGGAGATTCTGCCTCTAAGAAGCTCGAAGTTCTTCTTATTGTAGGCAGATAGGTTGAAGCTGTACTCCAAGAGTAGAAGGGCAGCCAGGATGACCCCCAGTGACTTGTAGAAGTGTCTGCAGAATGGATTGAACATCTTGCCACAACCCCTGGATTCTCCAATTGCGGCTGCTTGGAATAACCCTGCCTGCAAAATCTCAAGGGCACTTCTCTGATATGAGCTCGGTCTCAAGGACTGGTTAGAGTTCTGGCTGCAAGAAATAATATAGTAAAAATACCTTACTCTTTGCAAGCCTAACGTTAAAATATACAGACCGAACTGCAGCATAGACTCTAGCTATACGCCGCATTTTCCATCGGTGCAGCAAATGTCAATCGTAATTCTTGCTTTATTAAACCCCCTTAAAGAAGAATATTAAGTCAACGTGATTTTTCTCTTTATCCGAACGTAAAATAATGGTACACTAGCTGAGTGTGTAAGGAAGACACCAGTTTCTGTCGGTCAAGCGAAATTCGAACTTGCGACCGCTTTGAGGCGGCTCTCCCAGCTCCAGCGTGTTTGCCAATTGGTGCGGGTTGGGAATCCACTGGCGGGTACGTAATACGCACGCCTTGTCTTTAAGGTGGTATTGGCTGTAGTTGACACCCCGTTGTGCCGACGCATGCGCACGACCTTTTCGAGCAGTCGAACTGTTTACATACACCTCAGAAAGTCGGATCCGAGGAAGGTGAATTTCAGTTACGGCGCGCTGAGGAGGCTTGCTGTAGACGAATTACGGACGAAGCACGGGAGTGGAATCGAGAATGGAAGCGAAAATAGCATGAACAACCTCAGGGTCGTGCTCAGAAGGCGGCGTGGAGACGACAGCGGAATAACAATGATAGTCAAATACTCAAACGCCGAGCTGCTGTCTCTGTGACAAACGCTTTACTGCGCGAGCTGTTAGTGAGAATCTTCCCGGGGGATTGTATGGTCTCCCTTCGCGACAGCATCCGGTGACGTCATCGGCTACGTCAGGAAGCACATGGTCGCTTCCGAAACCGATGAGTTCAAACAAAAATTTCCGTCTGTCAATTTGGATTCCAGAGCAACATAGGGATGACTGCAATTGTGTCCCCTATACTCAAAAGCTCTACTAACTGAGCTATCCACAATTTTTTCTGTTTTTTTTGTCTTCTTTGTTGTAGCTATTTACGGGACAAATGTCAGTAAATAGACCGATCTCACCAGCCAGTTTCGCTACGCCGCCGCTGCCGGCATGCATCCTGGGAACTGTAGTCTTTCTGCACGCGCGACAACCTCTTTGAGTGTCGGCTGGAGCAGATCACGAGACGGCATGAGCTGCATCGTGCACTGTCGCCAGCCTCCTGTCAACTACAACTATGGCGGCGTTACACATGCGTGCAACGCTCGGTGGGATCGGTCTATGCGTGAGTGAGAAAGCGTTTCAATGATTCCATAAACACCTTTTCCACAAGCGCGCAGCCATCTTGAATAACGTCACTTCTGGTATGCGGTAAAACATCTTTTTGATCTCTCCCCGAAGCTAGAAGGTGTTTACGAAAAATGCGTGATTGTCACACATTCCTGATTTGCCTCAGCTATATTTTCTCGCATATTCGAGGTTCAAACGTTTTATTATTTTTTCGCCCCGCATACCAGATATGGAACCCACGTGACTGAGAACGACAGGAAACAGAAAAGGTCTATAAGATGGAGCCAACGATAATGATGTGCTGGGAATCATCCGCCGACGATTTACTCTGGGGTAGGGTCGGGTGGAAATTAGGATAGAGGTAGAAAGGCCTGGAATGCGAGGAGTAAATGTTGGGAGATGGTGTCCTCGCTGTCCCCTTCCTTCCGTACTTCACCGTCGGTTTGCTGGGCGGGTGTATTTTATATGAGGATGTCCTGTCCAGACAATGCTTGGAAGGGAGTAGGCTGGACAGAATCGCTCTTCTCTTGGTGTCTTCCATGACGGGACGGTACCAGGCTGTAAGTGTTAGGGGTCTGTCTTACGGGTCAACGAGGCTCAGTGTCGCAGTTCGTTCTTCGTTGATGTTCCTGCGGTCACACAGGAGGTGGTGGTCGCCGAACTTGGTGGGTTCCTTGCAGTACGGGCACAAGTCAGGCTCTGTCACATAGTTGGCCGGGTCGGCTCTCTGGCACGTCGTATCTTCCGACTTCTTGACGACGGTCGGCGTTATTGCCGCCCAGGCGCGGAGTCTCTCCAGCCGTATTGTCCGGAGTCTGCGATAGCCTTTCGAGATGGCCTCCTCGGACTGTACACCTTCCTTGACAAGTTTCCGGCGGACTGCCTTCTTGATGCCGGCGCGGCCACGTTGCATCGCACCGACCGGGTCTAGCTTGCGCCTGGTGCCGTCACTGGGACTCCCTTTTGCTGGAGATCGCCGGGCCAGGGTTTGGAACAGAGGAGGTGGGTGGCGGCGTCGTCCCGACGGCGTCTCCCGCAATGCTCGGGTGACCGGGTACCTATTTTATGGACAACCTGATTCGTCTCATTCTCAGCCCTATGTCCAGTTTAAATATTTGCCGATATTATATCGTGCCGGCCATTCGTTGTACCATTCAAGCAGACGAACCTGCACGTCGTATCACTAGATCTCGGAGTGTTTTAGAGGGTCTGGGGATGCGACTTTCAGCTAAGGCGTGTCGTAGAGCCCTGTCGTAGACATAGTACACACTAAATATTCCCCACTGGTGTTTTACAGTTGCAGCTATCGGTGGGAATCCAAGAAATTACGTAATCGTCGTCCTTCTCGAAAACTTCCGGCGCCTCCAGCGTGCACATGCCGCCTAAGTACGCGTCGAAAAATAACGAAGAAAAAAACTTAAATCTCGGCGTTCGAAAAAAAAAAAAAGGCAACGAGCACGTGTCGGAGGTTAAGGGTTCGAACAAGGCGACTAGCGCTTGCTGGAGGGCATGCGTTAGAAAAAAAAAAAACAAAAAAATGAAAGCCGTTTACAACTCCCTGTAACGCCGAATTAGAGCGCAGCTCTTGAGGAGGAGGGGAAGGCACGGGGGGGGGGGGGTCACGTGACCTGGGGGGGGGGGGGGTCACGTGACCTCGAGGGGTGGGGGCGGAAAATTTTCCGCTAAATTTAGCGGGGAACATTTTCCGCTAGATTTAGCGGGAAAATTTTTCCGCTAAATTTAGCGGGGAAACTTTTCCGCTAGATTTAGCGGGAAAAATTTTCCGCTAAATTTAGCGGGGAGAACTTTCCGCTAAATTTAGCGGGGAAAAGTTTCCGCTAGATTTAGCGGGAAAATTTTCCACTAGAATTAGCGTGAAAATTTTCCGCTAGATTTAGCGGGGGAAATTTTCCGCTAGATTTAGCGGGGAAAATTTTCTGCTAGATTTAGCGGGAAAACTTTTCTGCTAGATTTAGCGAGAAAATTCTTCCGCTAAATTTAGCGGGGAAAATTTTCCGCTAGATTTAGCGGGGAAAATTTTCCGCTATATTTAGCGGGGAAAATTTTCCGCTAGATTTAGCGGGGAAAATTTTCCGCAAGATTTAGCGGGGAAATTTACCCATCATGCACCGCGCGGTTACGCCGACGGCGACGCCAACGCCGCTCAAGCCGGAAACGGGCGCCTAAGAGCTGCGCTCTAAAAAACGAATGCGTGCTAAAAGCCAAGCCTTAAAAAAACAAAAACAAAAAAAGCAACGAGAGCATGTTGGAGGTTAGGTGTTAGGAAAAATAGAAACGAGTGCGTGTGGAGGCAAGGCGTTTGTAGGGATCGCCTGAGGAGTTGATCGTTTCCAGGAAAGTGGGGTGGTCGACCTTCAATCGTTCGGATGGGGGCGCCCCGACAGCTCGCCCCGAAGATAAGGGGATGAGCAGCTTGGGCCTCTTTAATCTTTGGCCCGGAAAGGAGACAGAGACATTCTTCACTGCCGCCGCGAAGTGGCGGCGCCCTCACCGGCTTTGTCGTCCCGACGCATTCCCAGTGACGGCTTGTCCAGTCGGAAGACTGCTACAATGGGGTTTCGGCGATGAGAGGCGCCGCTCTCGGTCAACTTGGACTCGATGCCGCTTTACTCGCTGGCTTCGAAGGACACGAGACACTTTGACGCCGCGAAGGACACTTTGACGCCGCGAAATGGGGGTGTTTTCCCCGTAAAGTGCCGCCCAGATGGGAGAGTTCCCCAAAAAGTTTAGCGTTGCTTTTCTTCGTAGAAAAAAAAAGAACGAGTTCCGTGGCTTCCCCGTGATTGGGGGAGGACTCGCTGTCACTGGGGCCACCAGCCAATAGAATTGTATAATTGTCCTGATTGGACAGGCCCTGTGACAACGGGGAGTTTTCTCGACCGTGCTGGCGGGAAAGCGTTGAGTTTGAACAGGCCCGCGCGCGGAGAAAGTTATTTCCCGCAGTCCGCCGGTCCCTGTAGCTTTGTCGCGAGCGACGAGCAGTTACCTTGTTACACTGTGCGTGGTGGGCACTTTGCGCAGAGGCGCGTTTCTTGTCTTACTACTGCCGTGAGCGAACAGTAGAGTCTTGTAACCAAGTTTGCTGTCGTCGTTTTAATATATTTCCTTTTATCGATCGTTGCTCTCGACTTTGAGCGTCTTTCTTCGAGGCTGCGCCACCACCAACGAGCTGCAAAGCGACAACCCAGCGCGGCAGTCAATGAGTGCCCGGCCCTGACCTTCAACTTCTAGTAAGGACCGGGACAAAACAACCTGACCCTCAGGGAGGACAGTTTCACTGCGTTCAAGAAGAAGAAAAAAAGCGAACTCCTGCTGGAGGCCAGGCGTTCGAAAAGCTCGAGGTACACCAAAGCATTTCTTATGAGTTGTGAATGCGAAAGCATGCAAGCCGCTCGTCCGCTCCCTTTGTCGTCTTCTGCGTAGTAGCGCGCGCGCGCTTTGGGATCTCCGAGGCCATGGCGCAGCGGCCAATGGGAGCCCCGTCGACGCGCGCCAGCCAATGGAACCGAAGGCGAATCGCTCCTGTTGGAATCGCGGAAACGAGAAGCCGTTTTCGCGCCTCAAACTAATACGTCAGCTCGCTCCATGAGACAGTTAATGCTTTCGCATTAAAAAAAAAAAAATCGAGTGCGTGCTGGAGGCCAGGCCTTTAGAAAAAAACAACGAGGGCGTGTTGGAGGCCAGGCATTAGGAAAAATAGCAACGAGTGCGTGTGGAAGCAAGGCGTTCAAAAAGAAAAAAAAAAAAACAACGCCTGCTGGAGGCCAGCCGTTCGTAAAAAAAAAGAGCAACGAGTGCGAGCTGGACACTAGGCGTTCAAAAAAAAAAAAAAAAACAACGTGCGCCTGCTGGAGCCCAGGCGTTCAAACAAAAAGCAACGAGTGCGTGCTGGAGGCCAGGCGCTCTAAAAAAAGCCACGAGTGCGAGCTGGAGGCTAAACGTTCGAAAAAAGCAAGAAGTGCGTGCTGTAGGCAGGCGTTCGATAAAACGCAACGGGCGCTTGTTGGAGACCAGTCGTTCGAAAAAGAGTAATGAGCGCGTGCTTGAGGCCAGGCGTTCAAAAAATAAAAACAACGAACGTGTGTTGGAGGTCAGGCGTTCGAGAAAGAGCAATGAGAGCATGCTGGAGGCCATTTTATCATGCTCGCGAAATTCATCGCCGTCACGATTTATGCACGCAGCTTGTAATCTCTTTTTTGCTTTCACTCTAACGTCTCCCTTTCACTTACACGTTATAAAAGTGATAACTGAATAAATCTTGGTACGTTTTGTTGGCCGGAATCAGCTCTTCCGTGTCAGTTCTGTATCAGACACGAAACTTGGTGTCAGAAGTGGCTGAGCATGCTACCCGCCAGTGAAGAAGAAATTTCATGAAGTTTTTCAAACCGCCCGAGTGCCTGCAGCTGAGTGGTGACATAACAAAGAACTGACGGCTCTTCAAACAAAAGTTGTAGCCGTTTCCGACTGCTTCACTGCCAGGCGGGAAGCCGCTACCAGCACCCACGAAGACCGCGCTACTGCTAAGCATAGCTGCGGACGACGCCTTGGAGGTGTTTGTGGCCACGCGCCACTAAGAGATCTCTAGAAAAAGAAGAGAAGGTCGAAGCGCGAGGGGATTAGAATAAAAGCCCAGTTGGATTTCGGACATCAACCTGGTCGGACGTCTCTATAGTGTTCAACAATTTCGCCTCCAGTGCGAAAGGGGACCGGCAGGATTATGCCACCGTCGTCGGGAAGTTTGACGTAAATATCTTCACAACGCATTTGGCGGCGGCGGCAGCATTCGGTGCACATCTCTAATCTGTGCACTACGGCTCCCCGTCTTTCCAGTTGCCGCACTGCTACTGTGTTGATCGTCGGCGACAGCTCTGCACTTCCTGCCCTGTCTGCTGGCTACGTGGGTGCGGAGGCTGCATGACCGGAGTTCTGCTGATTTCGCACCAGAAGCCTTGCGTCGTTCCTGCTGCTTCGTCCACTTCGGTGCCGCAACGGACTTAACAACGCAAGCCCAACCTGCCCGCAACATAGGCGATAAGCAGCGTGTTCCCCAGCGGCGGTCATTTGGCGGCGGCGGCAGCATTCGGTGCACATCTCTAATCTGTGCACTGCGCTTCACGTCTTTCCAGGTTGGTATTAACCACCTTCTACTTCAATTAACTTATACTGCTGTTGCTGCTGCCGCTGCTACTGACGTTGCTGTTGTACTGAATTTTCGTGCCTTGTAAGCGTGGGACATGGCTAGCACCTGTTTCACGTGTCAGTTGCCCGGCCTCAAAGAGGGAGAGGAGGGATTGGTAGACTGTACCGGGTGTTGCCACAGCTATCATTTCGGCAAATGCGCTGGATTAATGAAGAAATCGTTTTCTGGTAAAAGTGTGGCCTCAAAGAAGACGTGGAAGTGTCCAACGTGCAGGAGCAACGCATATCGCGCTAGTTGCAGTGACGATAAACAGCCCGAACTGGATGTAAGAACTCTTCTTTCATCTATCAACCAGAAGCTGGACACGCAACCTTCTCTAACAGAAAAAGTGGACAGACTAGAGCGGTCCCTACAGTATATGTCAAAAATGTTCGACGAATTTGAAAAGGAAATCAAACATTAGAAGATAGAAATCAAAGACCTAAGTAAGAGAGTGAGACAAATGGAAGAGAAGGAGGAATTGAACAAAGTGGTACAGGAGCAGCTCCAGCAAGAGGTATACGACCTCGAATTTTGGAGTAGGCGATTAAACCTGGAGATACATGGGATACCTGCAGTGCAGGGTGAAAACCTCCTTACCTAACTCAATGGGCTGGCCGACAAGCTTGAAGTGCCTCACCTGATGGAGTCTGATGTAACATCTGCTCATAGGCTGCTTGCGAAGCAGGGACATGTACCTGGAATAATCGTTCGTTTCACGAGGCAACAGAACAGAGACGAGTAGTTGTAGGGAGAAAACAAACTAAAGGGCAGTACCCCGCGTATTTTCATCCAGGAAAACCTGACCAGGTACAATAGGGAACTGCTCCGAGCGACGAAAGATCAGGCCAAAGAAAAAAACTATGCCTTTACATGGTACACGAACGGGAAAGTTCTGGTACGGAGGACTAAAGGCGCACGTGCTATTCATATTGCCACGCGCGTAGGCGAGCAAGCGCGTGTGTGGCCGAGTGGTTACCGCGCTTGACTTTCGTGCGGAGGCCCAGGGTTTGATTCCTGGGAGTTCCGCGAATTTTATTTATACTTTCAGTTTAATGTTCTGGTGAATTCGAGAAGAACATTGTTGTTCATTCTAGGCACGAATGTTCCACGCGTCGAACCTTCCACGTTGATTATTCCAGAAGCCCACGCGTGTACATAAGGGGCTTCGCGTGGCGAGCCAAAGTCAGTTTCGCCTCAGCGTTCGATCTTGCTGCTTCGCCGCCTTCGACGCCCGCGACGCTCTGTTGTTATCATTTGCTTCCTTTTTTTTTATTTTTGGGCATAAGTTCGCCCTATTAAACGTTTAGTTTATTCAGTTATTCGCCGCCTCATCACTTGTCCTTCGTGACATTTTGGTGGAGGTGCGGGGTACGCTTTCTATGCCCGTGAAGCGTACACCTACGAAGACATCCCGGCCAAGTGAAGTGCTCAGCCCCGGAAGGCTACCCTTCGCAGAAGACGCCAACTTCCGAGCAAGCAGCCGTACCAAAGACCAACCTTCGGAACTCGGACCCCTGCTGCAGAAACCAGAGAAGAAGACCGCAACGATGACCACTCCACCCGTCGTTGTCCTACCCGTCGCTGCTCGCACGCCCGCGTCCTTCCATGGTGAGCCTTATGAAGACATCGAGGACTGGCTACAACAGTACGAGCGGGTGGCCCAGCACAACCAATGGACGGACGACCAGCGCCTGCAGAATCTTTACTTCGCGCTCGAAGGAACGGCCAGGCACTGGTTCGAGAATCGCGAGACTTCATTGATCTCATGGACCGCCTGCAAAAATGAGCTGAGACGGACTTTCACCAACCAATATCGACAGGAGAGGGCCGAAGACCTTCTACGAATGAGGACCCAGGGCACAAGCGAGACGATCACCAGCTTTGTAGAAGATGTTCTGCGCCTGGTCGCTCGCGCCGACCCTCTAGCCACCGACGAAAAGAAGCTTCGGATCCTGATGCGAGGCGTAAAAGATGACATCTTCGGTGGCCTTGTCCGCAACCCCCCAGCCGCCGTCGAAGATTTCGTCAAGGAAGTCACAAACATCGAACGTGCGCTTCAAGCACGGGCCTCCCATTACCAGCGACCTCCCGGCGTCACTGCCCTCTCGACGTCCAGCTGCAACGGCCCGGACCTCCGCGAGATCATCCGGGACGTCGTGCGGGAGGAAATCAGGAAGCTTCTTCCTGCTGCCGCAAGCCCGGATTCGCCCTCAATCGCCGAGGTTGTCCGGGCAGAAGTTCAGCAGGCGCTGCAGCCACAAAGTTCTTCTCAGCGCCGCTCCCGAACCACCCACGCTGAGCTACGCCGCAGTTACCCGACGACCAACGCCCCCTGCTCACCCGCATACGGCGCCACCCCGACGGGAACCTCTAGCGCCGCAGTTTTCCCGACGCCAGGAAGATCGGGCGCACGCCCACCCAGAACCAGCAGCGCCACGAAAGACCGACGTGTGGAGGACGGCCGATCGACGCCCGTTGTGCTATCACTGCGGTGAAGCCGGCCACATTTACCGCCGATGCCCCTACAGACAACTGGGGCTGCGCGGGTTCCACCCGAACGACCCGCGCCCAAGGTACGACGAGCGCCCTCGCGACATCGAGGAGTACCACCGACGCTCGCCCTCCCCAGTGTCGTCTCTCCGCCGTGAAGCCCGCTCCCCATCGCCACGACGTTCAGCGTCCCTAGCGCCACGACCTCGCCGAGAGAGCCTGTCTCCCCTGCGTCGCCGGGAAAACTAAGTGCGGCAACGCCTGGAGGTGACGTTGCCGAAAACGGCGGAAGCAAACAGCCTCCAAAAACGCCGGAGCGCTCCCACTCTCCCAACGCCCCGCATCGCACCGACGCGCCTGCAACGGTGTCCAACAACCTAAACGTTGTTATCGACGGCCTCGACGCGTCGGCACTCGTGGACACCGGAGAAGACTGCTCAGTCTTGAGTGGGAGGCTCTCTCGCCGACTGCGAAAAGTGACAACGTTGTGGGATGGACCTCAAATACGAACCGCCGGAGGGCATCTCATCACACCAGTAGGAAGTTGCACTGCCCGCGTCGAAATTCACGGCGAAACGTGCCCTGTAAAATTCGTCGTTCTACAAGACTGTTCTAGAGATGTCATTCTCGGCATGGATTTTCTGTGTGAATAGGGCGCCGTCATCGACCTGGGTGAGAACAGATTGACGCTACGGAAGCCTGTTCCGCCTTTAGAGAAACCCCAAACAGCGTCAGCCGCCGTCCGAGTCACCGCCGACCACGTGAACCTGCCGCCGCGATCATATGTTGTCGTACCCGTCGTGACCGATACAGCTACCTGCGGCGCAGTTGTCCTGGAAGGCGAACCTCCAATTGCTCCTAGGGAGAGGAATCGGCGTTGCAAGAGGAGTGGCTGAACTTCAGGATGGGCGCACCGTGGTTCTCGTGACGAACTTCTGACAAGAAACGCAACACCTCACGAAAGGTGCCGCTGTGGGCCACGTCGAGGAACTTCGAAATTCCGCCGCAATCACCGTGATCGCTGACGAATCATCGCCACCTCAGCAAGACATTGCGCCGCCAGCGCAGCTCGACATCGACCCGAAGCTTCCAGGCCCGAAACGACGACAGCTGATTGACCTCCTTGCCGAATACAGCGACTGCTTCGCGAAGTCGTTGAAGGTGCGCCAAACCGCCGTTGCGAAGCATCGCATCGTTACCGAGCATCGCTCCCTGTGCACCGATCGCCGTACAGGGTCTCCGTAAAAGAAGGGAGGTCATTCAAGAGCAAGTGCAAGGAATGCTGAACGACGACATCATCCAGCCTTCAAGCAGTCCGTGGGCCTCTCCGGTCGTGCTTGTCAAGAATAAGGACGGAACGCTTAGGTTCTGCGTGGACTACCGACACCTGAACGCGGTAACCAAGAAAGACGTCTATCCACTCCCCCGCATCGATGACACACAAGACCGGCTGCGCCACTCCCGGTACTTTTCATCGATGGATCTGAAGAGCGGTTACTGGCAGATCGAAGTCGACGAACGGGACCGAGAGAAGACAGCTTTCGTCACGCCGGATGGACTGTACGAGTTCAAGGTGATGCCCTTCGGACTATGCACGGCGCCAGCAACTTTCCAGCGTGTCATGGACACCGTACTGGCAGGACTGAAGTAGCAGAGCTGTCTTGTCTACCTTGACGACGTCGTTGTGTTTTCAAGTGACTTCGACGAGCACTTGCGACAACTCCGAGCTGTACTCCAAGCCATACAGACCGCGCGACTCACCCTTAAGCCGTCCAAGTGCCGGTTCGCCTATGACGAACTGAAGTTCCTAGGCCATGTGGTTAGTAATGACGGCGTCCGCCCGGACCCCGAGAAGACTCGCGCCGTTGCGGCATTTCCAGCGCCTTCAGATAAGAAGGCCGTGCGAAGATTCCTTGGACTTTGTGCCTTCTATCGACGCTTCGTTCGGGATTTCGTAAGAATTTCCGCACCGCTCACAAAACTTACGAAGGACGCCGAGAAGTTCGAATGGGCCGAGGAGCAGCAGCACGCATTCGACGAGCTGAATCAACGACTCCAGACTCCTCCTGTTCTTGGTCACTTCGATCAAGATGCGGAAACCGAGATTCATACGGACGCAAGTAACGAAGGCCTTGGCGCGGTACTCGTTCAAGTGCAAGAAGGCACCGAGCGAGTCATCGCCTACGCCAGTCGGACACTGTCCAGAGCGGAGAGAAATTACTCCACAACTGAAAAAGAATGTCTGGCGGTCGTCTGGGCCATCACGAAGTTTCACCCTTACTTACACGGGAGCCCTTTCCGCGTTGTCACGGACCACCACTTGCTCTGCTGGCTTGCGAACCTAAAGGACCCTTCAGGACGTCTTGCTCGATGGAGCCTCCGACTGCAGGAGTTCAACATGACTGTGGTCTACAAGTCAGGCCACAAGCACAGCGACGCCGATTGCCTGTACAGAGCCCCTGTCGAGACATCCTCCGGTAGCAGCGACGACGATGACGACGAGTGCTTCCTAGGCGTGGTGAACACCAACGACATGGCGCGACGTCAAAGAGACGATCCTGAGTTGCGCGCCCTAATCGAGCACCTCGAAGGACGAGGGGGTACTATCCCCCGTGTCTTCTTGAGAGCCCTGCCGACCTTCGTCCTCCGACAAGGTGTGCTTTACAAGGAGAACTTCGGAGACAACAGCTCGCCATGGCTGCTGGTAATCCCTGCCGAACTTAGAGACGAGATCTTCCTAGCCTGTCACGACGACCCAACGGCTGGGCACCTTGGCTACGGCAGGACGCTCGCCAGGATTCGAGAAAAATACTACTGACCAAGGCTACCGAAGACCGTTCACCTCTACACTCGATCATGCCACGAGTGTCAGCGATGCTAGAAACCGCCGACGAAGCCGTCAGGACATCTGCATCCGATTGCTCCCCCGTCTACGCCGTTCCAGCAGATCGGAATGGATTTACTTGGTCCTTTCCCGCCGTCAACGTCGGGAAACCGCTGGATAATCGTCGCCACATATTATCTCACACGGTACGCCGAGACGAAAGCCCTTCCATCAGGTACGGCTGTGGAAATCGCCAACTTTTTTATCGAGTCTATTGTCCTCCGGCACAGCGCCCCCGAAGTCCTCATTACCGACCGTGGATCATCGTTCATGGCCCAGCTGACGCAAGAGATCCTTCGTCTCAGTGGCACCGGCCACCGTCGAACCACTGCGTACCATCCGCAGACAAATGAACTAACGGCTGAACAAAACCATCGCCGACATGATCTCAATGTATGTCGACGTAGAGCACAAGACTTGGTACGAGGTGTTACCCTCCGTCACATTTGCTTACAACACGGCGGTGCAAGAGACCACAGGAGTAACACCGTTTCAGCTGGTGCATGGCAGAAACGTGTCGACCACGCTCGACGCAATGTTACCCCACGAGCCAGCTGACGATGGGATACCCGACGCCCAGGTGGTTGCTCAACGAGCCGAAGAAGTTCGCCAGCTCGCCCGACTCCGAATTCAAGATCAACAACGTGTCTACGCTACCCGATACAACCTTCGCCGGATCGACGTTCGCTTCAAGCCCGGAGACCGTGTGTGGGTTTGGACCCCAATACGACGACGCGGTCTAAGCGAGAAACTCCTGAAGCGCTACTTCGGACCCTACAAAGTGCTTCGCCGACTCGGCGCTCTGAACTACGAGGTGATGCCCGACGGAACACGGACTTTATCACGCCGCCCTCCACGACCGGAAGTCGTCCACGTCGTGCGCCTCAAGCCGTACTACGTGCGATAAGACTGTGAAATGTGATCTCGTGCAACGCTTGATAGGATTGTGTTTTGCCAGCCTCCGTATTTTCCCATTCGTTTGCTTGTCTTGCTCTGTCTTGTGGCCTTTCACGTGGCATCGAGGCGATGCATTTTTAAAGGGGGGAGTAATGCCACGCGCGTAGGCGAGCAAGCGCGTGTGTGGCCGAGTGGTTACCGCGCTTGACTTTCGTGCGGAGTCCCAGGGTTCGATTCCTGGGAGTTCCGCGAATTTTATTTATACTTCCAGTTTAGTGTTCTGGTGAATTCGAGAACATTGTTGTTTATTCTAGGCCCGAATGTTCTACGCGTCGAACCTTCCACGTCGATTATTCCAGAAGCCCACGCGTGTACATAAGGGGCTTCGCGTGGCGAGCCAAAGTCAGTTTCGCCTCAGCGTTCGATCTTGCTGCTTCGCCGCCTTCGACGCCCGCGACGCTCTGTTGTTATCATTTGTTTCCTTTTTATTTTTGGGCACAAGTTCGCCCCATTAAACGTTTAGTTTATTCAGTTATTCGCCGGCCTCATCACTTGTCCTTCGTGACAATATTAAGAGCAGGGATGAGCTCAACCAACTGTAGAAAGCGTCATCGCTAGTACTGACTTTGAAAAATTCAATATAATATGAGCCAAGGGTGCTATTATTTGCCGAATGATATAAATCGGCTTGTGTGTCAGCTCCCACCTACTTTACTAAAATGTATTCATTTAAATACTAGGTGTGTAAGAAACAAAATGTCTAAGAATTGTTTACGGAGTTTTCTTTTCAATTCTCTGTAATTATGTTAACTGAGACTTGGCATACAACTGACTATGATGTCTTCAGCTTACCAAACTATAACACTTACTATTTAAACCGATCTAGCAGTCGAGGTGGTGGAGTTGCGTTGTTGGTCAATGATAACACTTCATGCCATATACTTGATCGTTTTACTGTTTTTACGCCTGACTGAAATGCTTTCGCTCTGTGTAGACAAGACAGTGTTTTCTGTGTGTTATCGGCCGCCAAATGGAGATATTAATAGGTTTTTAAAATTCTACTATGAATTCCCAGATTTTGTCGTTGACAATAAAAATGCTTTGATTGCAAGAAGAGACTTCAATATCGATATGAGTGATAATAGCCAAACCGCTAGAGATTTTGACATTGTAATACTTTCAAGTGGGTTTGTTAATGTGATTAAGGTACCGACTAGGGTCATGACGGAATGCTAATCTACACTTGATTTTTTTATTACAAACTGTTTACAGTCAAGTATTGAGGCGGGAGCTATATCATGTTGTATTCGTGATCATCTACCTATTTTTCTTTGCGTAGAGAGGAGTGAAATTGTAGCAAAGAAACCCAAAAAAAATATTTTACCAAAATATAACAGAGTCGTCCCTTAATGCATTCCGAAACGCACTGCTGTATTCAAATTACAGCGACATAAACAATTCAAATGATGCGAGTGAGGCCTATAACTCGTTCATTAACATTTTTAGGCATTTGTACTCTGCTCACTTTCCTATAAAAGTGCGTAGACAACCCCGAAAGATACGCAAACCGTGGATTACGCCAGAATTGCGCCAAGGAATGAAAACAAGGGACCAAATATATAAAAACATTTTAAATACTCGTAATCCCAATGATATGACTACTTTTAAGCAGTATCGAATCAAAGTAACAGAGAAGCTGCGATCTGCTCGGTCTGAGTTCCATTCATTATTTTTAAGCGACAAGAACGGTCGACATGACGTGTTATGGCGTAGATTAAAAACATTCCTACATCGCGGTCACCCACATAACCCTCCTTTAAAACTACGAGTTAACGGTGAAGAACTGTCTGGTGCTAAATTAGCTGACGCATTTAACAATGTTTTACAAACATGGGAGACGGCGGTGCCTCGCTTGATACTTGGAGCAATTATCTTTGTAATCGAAATAATAAAACCATGTTCCTGAAACCAGTCGTTGTCCATGAGTTGATATCAATAATCAAAAACATAAATAACAGCAGTAGTTGTGATATTGATGGATTACAGATACGACCGGTGAAGCACGTAGCTGATATCACTGCGCCTATTCTTACTCATATTTTTAATCTATGTTTTGTTTATTCAGTTTTTCCAGTGAATATGCAAGTTGCGAGAGTTACGTGTCTTTATAAAAAGGGTGATCGAAACAATTTAGGAAATTATAGGCCAGTTTCTATTCTACCTGTTTTCTTAAAGATATTTGAAAAAATCTGGCATTCAAGGCTCTCAAGCTTTATGGATAAATGTAACTTGTTTACTTCTCAACAATTTGGTTTTCGTAAAAACAAATCAACGGAATTGGCGGCACTCGAACAAAAAGAATATATTCTTACACAATTTGAAAACAAAGCGATTGTAGTTGGTATATTTGTGGATTTTTCCAAGGCCTTCGATTTAGTGAGTCATGATATTCTGCTTAGGAAACTTAGTTACTATGGTATTTGTGGGCAGGTTTTATTACTTTTGAAATCCTATTTATCAAACTGAAAACAGGTTGAGATAAACAACACATGTTCTAAGGCACTATCCGTGACTTGTGGTGCACCACAAGGTAGTATGTTAAGGCCACTGCTATTTAATATTTATCTTAATATTGTAAAACTTAACCATAGTGCCAAATTCATTATCTACGCTGATGACACTAGTATTTCTTTGCCGGCACTGATATCCATGAACTGGTAGATACATGTAATCGCACAATGAAAGCACTGGAGAACTGGTTAATATCTAGTTTTATGAAAATAAATGAATTAAAAACAAAAGCAGTAATATTTAGACCGAAAAATAAGTCAATTCCAGTGCATAGAGATATTTTCCATAATTCCCGTCCAACAGAAATTGTGGAGCACTTTAAATGTTTCGGAGTCGTGTTCTCCGCAAATATGTCGTGGGATAGTCACATAAACTATTTAGTAGACAAAATAGCTCAGATAACTGGATTAATAGTTCGTGTTAGATACCTTCTTTACGCAAGAATCAAGTTACTTCTGTATATTTCACTATTTTATTCCCATTTCAATTACTGTCAACTAGTGTGGTGGACAACCACATTTTCAAACTTACAACGCGTTTATTTGGTACAAAAAAATGTCTTCGACATATTTACAACGCGCCCTGCAGAGCGTCATGTGCAAACTTTTTTTTATCGTTCCCACGTGATCCCAGCATACAACGTATATAAATATCGATTGAGTGTACGGTATAAATTGGAAACACAGAGAAAATAAATAATGTACGTAATCTGGCAAAACTACAAATAATAGAATTGAACTATACTACAAGACATGGAGAGAATTGGGTAGTACCTACACCTCGTTTAATCTACAGAAAAGAATGCCTGTGTTATAGACTTCCGTCCTTATTAAACGCTTATCAGCTTATGCATTTTGATTTATTCGCCTGTAAGTACAGTGAACTCAGTGCAATGTCTGTAACCATGGGAGTATGATTTTCGTTTTGTATGCCTATATACCTTTGCGTTTTCGTTGTCATTATCCTTTTTATGCATGTTCATTCTTCCCACTGTAGTGCTGCTTAGTTGCCATTAATACAGAGACTGTGGGCTCGTCAAGCTGCAAAGCGCAGCTTTTTTTCCACAGCCCCTCTATCTGTATTTTTACAAGGTGCAAATAAACTAATTTGATTTGATTTGGAACGAGGTACATGAACGCTACCTGTTTTGCCGACGTGTGCAAGAGCAAGGTAAGCCGGTAGAGCAGTTTATAAGATACCTAAGGCAGCTAGCGCAGTCATGCAACTTCAACACAATGACAAACTCGATGATACGTGACCAAATTGTTTTTGGAACAAACAAAAACAAAATTCGAGAGAAGTGGCTGCGCAATAACGCGCTGACCTTGGTCAAAGCCGTACAAACATGCAGGGCGGCCGAGTTGACTGCTGCGAAGAACGAGCTGTGGGCAAGAAAGCAACATGTCGACGCAGTGAAGACTCCTCCAAGGATATAATCATAGTCAGCAAAAAACAAAGCCAGAGCACAAGAACGACATATCGACGCCGCGAAGACGCCGTCGAGTAACAACGAGCCACCTGAAGTGTTCCAGTGCCGTGGGTGTGGCCGAAAACACGGCCCACGAAACTGCCCTGCGTTCGCGCCCACTTGTCAAAGATGCGGAGGCTACAATCATTTTCCCGTACGCTGCAAATACAAGCAAGTCGCCGATATCAATAGCGGCGAAACCAAAACCAGCGACGAAGATTTCTAGGTACTCGAAGTCTGGCTAAAGGGTGTTGAGCGCCATCGGAATTGACTGACGCAAGCACAAGTGGCGAACAGGGTGCTCGAACTCAAGGTGGACACTGGTGCTCAAGCCAGTCTTGTGCCGTACTGCATGTACAAAACGTTGCAACCAAAAATGCAGCTGAGGGCCAGCAACTCCGTGCTACGTTCTTATGAAGGAGGAATAATCAAGCATCTCGGCGTTTCAACAGTGAAATCCACCATATCTAACAGGTGTTGAATAATTATTGCAAAAAGAACAAGTAACAAAATATTAAAGTATAGACGACGGCGACGACGAGAACGGAGGGATCGATGTTGACTCCGGCAGCAACTGGAACGAACCTATAAATATTGTACATAAACCCTTCCTTCTGAACGAACTCGCTACATTTAATCCTCTTAACGGAAAAACGTAGAAAGTAGTGGTGTCGAATATCCGGAAGTAGCTGAGTCAAGGAAAGGCAAGAAAGGACTTTGATCATCCATCGTAAGACCCAACGATCACCCGAATGAACTTACCTCAACGAAAATTGATCGACTAACGCCAGCTGCCATAGATCAACTCAAAAGAAGAAGAGTCATGGCTCCATTAGCGACCACCCATATCAATTCCAAAATCGCCACTCTTCTGGGCATGGAACCAACATCCATCGGGGAGCTGGAAGAAAAGCTTAACATCTTGACACTCAAAGAATCTCCGTTAAAAAAAAATCTGCCATCAGATTGAGAGAGCCATCATCGATGGCACGCTCGAACCGGAGATGGTAGGCGCAAAAGACTACGCCGAAAGAATTAGCTCAACCAAAAAAGGTCCTAAGGAAACTAAAAGAACATGAACGAATGACTAACATGACGTTGGATGCCTCAATGCTAGGCGCAAGTTGAAGACCACCACAGTATATCAGTCAAGGACACGGAACGGTCAAACTTACATAGCTGGAAATTGCAAAATTTACGGGTGATATACGGTCATGGCTAGGTTTCTGGGACCAGTTTGACGCTACAATCAACCAAAACTTCTCTCTGTCTAAAATTGACAAGTTCAAATACCTGAATAATTACCTTACAGCTAAAACGTCTACAGCAATTGAGGGCTTAAAACTGACATCTGAAAACTGCACCGTTGCACTGGACATCCTGAAACAAGATTCGGCAGAAGAGAGTTGATCATAAAAGAACACATGTCACGGTTACTAGCAGGAAGAACAGTTAGCAACTCTCAAGGACCGTTCACACACTTGCGACCTCTTAGTACCGGGTGCCTTGGAACCTTTTAATATCTCTTACAACGAGAGGACGCACTGATTTTTCAGTTGTTAGAACAGGGTTGCTTGCCGTTGAACCAAAACTAAAGAGAGTTATTAGTAGTCTTTGAAACCGTCAGTCGGTCACTGCTCTCAAAGTTCTATCTCATATCATTAACCTACATAGAGTCCAGACTTCTCGAATACATAATATTTTCTCACGTTATTTAGCAGTTAGAATCCAATAATTTTTTTTCTACGGACTTCAGCTCGGAATTTTAAGATCCACGCCTGCGATACGAAACTTTTAGAATTCGCTCATGAGCTACTTGCTAATCGTTACCCAGAAAACCAGATGAACGCCTTGTTTCTTTATTTCTCAAAGGGAATCTGATAGAGTTCCTCATCATCGCCTAATTTCTAAATACTCCTTTCATTGCTGTAACTTATATTCTCTCCTGAATACGTGAATTCCTTTTTTCTCGCAAACATTTCACTGTGACTATTAACCAGAAATCAAACTGTACTAACGCTACTTCTGGAGTTCCACAAGGATCACTTTACTATTTATTGTATTTATTGTTGGTTTACCCTATTCAGGTATGTTTTTATTATTACTAGCATCCACTTTTTGCTGATTATTCTGCTTTATATCGCAACAATAGTTCATTTAACAACAGGCTACAGCTCTAAAGTGTCATCAAAATAATGCACGCCTAGTAGTGCTTTAAGTGGCTTATGCCATTGAACATGTCAGAATGCAACTTGGTTCGCTTTACTTACAAAAAGTAACATCCTCGTATTCTCTTGGTTCTGGACTAATCGACTCTCTCTACTCTAATACTTATATCGACGTAACTATGACCAACAATATAGGCTGGAACAGCCACGTCGAAACCATAGCAGCAGAAACTTCGCGCGCTCTTGGGTACATAAAAAGTAGCCTTAAAGCCGCACCTCACCATCTACAAAAAATTTCATACGAAACATGTGTTTTGCCGAAATTAGAATATGGAGCGGTAATTTAAAGCTCTCATAAAATATATCTCATATGCCATCCTGAATCTATTCAGAACCGTGCGTCTGGACTTATCCTCAACGATTATAACCGTACCACCATGTGTCTCCGTTCCTAAATGTCAGATAGATATTCCAACAAATACGTCGTAAGATATCGCGATCGATTTTGAAATATAAAATTTAATATTTTCATTTGTGCATCTTAACTAAGTCATACTTATACCGAACAGAGAATCATCACGACTAAACCAGTCGCACTATGCATTTTGAATCGCCGGTAACAACAATTATATGAACGAATCGTTTTTGTTTTTTTTTAGACTTTGTGTGTTAGAATGATTTTCTGTCCGACATAGCCGTCATAGGCCTTATTTTGAAAGAGTTTTCTAACCAAGTGCTTCAATATCTAACTTCTCATTTCTACTAATGGATCAATTTTTGACAGTTTTTAGTCACATCAACGTGTTAGCATTTGTTTCTTTTTCTGTTTTTGTAAAACACCAGCAGTATTCGCTGAGAACAACCTGTTAGTTTTGTTGTTTATTTTTTAATAATTGTAATTGTATCCCCCTCCCCTTTCCTCTGATACGTAAAGCCCCTCAATGGTGATTTTAGGGTACAATTACTGAATGAACTAATTAGTTAATAACTTATTTTAATCGACGCGTGCCAAAGCTTAAATAATTAACGTGAAGGAAAATTTATTTTACCCGGTATTGAAGGCAAAATATATAACTATGAATATCAACGAATTTGGAGGACCTTCAGATGTTATTCTGACTTGTGTAAAAGAGAATTCTCTTCCCCATCCGATGAGAACAACAGGGATGAAGAGGCGTGAAGAACTGCTTCTCCTTTTCTCCCCACATGCAATTCACTATACACCATTATAAAGTAAGTGGTACCGAAGATAAGCCATTTTCATGTTCGACATTAAAAGGAGAAAACACTTTTGTTTACCACACAGGCTTTCCAGTCATTGGATCATAATCGGAGTTCTTTTCATTGCCGTGGCAACCATAGAATTGTTTTGAAACGCGAGACAAAAAAGAAACCAATAGAAAACATCGGCTCTCGAAGGCTCTAGACTGACGATAGTGCGGCGAGAACAAATCGCACGTGTCTCTTTTTCATCGGCATTCAGGGATCCGAGGTTTTGGCAAAGCCCGGCGGCCTCTACCACAGCGCGACAAGCTGCAGTGTATATGTAGAGCTCGGGAAAAGTTCATGAAATTGGAGCACATGTGCGGAAAACCGGCCGCTTTAATATGGGGACCCGGATGCAGTCCTGTGCTCGTTACTTGAAAAATGCAATGAATTATAATTACAAATTACCGAGCCTCAAATGTAATGGATTACAGTTAAAATTCCTTTCGCTCAAAACTAACGAATTACTTTACTCGTTACGTTACAAATTAATTTCACGTTGTTATTTTCCGTGCACTTATCCAGAAAACAATAGAAACAATTTTGATATTTTTCTGAAATTTTCTACAACACTACTTTTCATTTCTTATACGCCCGTATTATGGTAGTCCTTGTAAAAATGAAATATTGTATTTAAGAAAAAGAGTGAAGGTGCATTCCGTTCACCTGTATGCTGAAAAGGCACCCCAAGCTGCTACCACACCCGCCATCCCGCTATAGCTCATGGTATCCGGAAATGATCTCTGGAATTGTGCAGACAAAGCTAGCGGTGCACCTAGTCAGTAGCAGCGTCTACATCCGCTACAAGATTCGTAGCTAAAGAAGCGATCTACGAAAGTTCCTTTTTGACTCGGGTGTTTCGCCTGCTATTCACAAGAAAGATAAACTGGTTCTAACGTTACAATGTATAGCCAATGCAGAATGCAGGTGTCTCCGCTTACCTTGATGTGTTTCCGTAGATTAGAATTTGTTGTTCTTGCTGATGGCGATGTGTTTTTTTTTTTCGCCGACAAAGTATGCACTGATTTTTTTAGGTTTCCGTTCTCCTTAATGCCCTGAATTTTGAACTTCTCATTAAGAAATAGCCATGGAGACGACGGACTCTCCACGACCGAGAACTCGATCAGTCAGAGAAAAAGTGGCGGTAGCGGGTTATCGATCGTTCATCGGTTCTCACTTTGATATCAGTATTCGTGGAGGCCAGGGGAAAGGAAGGCACAGAGAGCGAGAGAAATGGTGGCCATCGGTCTCACAAAACAATAGCGGATCACACCACTTTTCAGCGTTCTCTCTCTCTCTCTCTCTCACTGACAGCAATCCTTAGATGGCCTAACAGCCTCCCCCCCCCCCCCCCGTTTATGCCGACAGTTGACTGTAAAGTGAGGGGTGAACTCGACAACCATGACCAGACCAGTAAGCCAAGAGAAGTATCGTCCGTACCCTCGAAGACGATGCTCTTAGCCTAGCGCCGGGCGCTTTTCAGCCGTGCCTCATGAGCGTGGTTGAATAAAGAGGAGCACATCAAAACAAAGATAATTCGACCCCCTCGCGCGAAGCTACATCGCGTGTTACGCGAGTTGTGCACTCGCGAATCGGGGGGGGGGGGGCACGGACCCACGTTTGATGTCTGTGCAGGTGGCGGGAGACGTCGAAGAAGTTGGAAACGGTGAAACGGTGTAAAAGACAAAAACAAATAAACACGAACAGCATTCTCCTGCCCAGGAGAGGAAGAAAAACACGATTGAAGGCGACAGAGACTACTCGGCAATGCCTTCCTTGATCTTTGTCTTTCGATCTTTGTCTTTCGTATATTTGTAGATGCCTTGCCCGTTTTTCTAATGGTTCTATGACCGGTAATAAAAAAAATCGTATGTTTTTTTCGGCTATTCTACCCTTCCTGATGTTTTCTTTTTTGTTCAGCTTACTCTATTTATGCTGCTGAACGTTCTGCTCGCATTGGTCCAGTTACGCTATAATGCTCATATTTTTTCAAAAAAGTAACGAATATTTAAAGCAATTCATGACCAATATTTTGTAACGAAATTACATTACATGTTACTTCCGAAAAAAGTAACGTGGTAATTACAAAATTACTTCAAAAAGTCACGAATTACACGTAACCCCTGTGTACTTGTAACGGATTAATTTCCAAGTCTGCCGGATGGTGCGATTATTTCCTTTTGACATGGGCAGGCTCAAGCAAAATCATCTAAAGCTTGTGGTGTAAGCAGTGTTGTACACGTTCCTGAAAAAAAAAAATAGCTGAAGCTCGTTCCTCGTTCTTTGTGATTTCTAGAACGCGTTCCCGTTACCAGCTTGATTTATGAAGAAGAAACTCGTTCCCGTTACAGTTAAAAAATAGAACGTATCGTTAATATATAGGATACATTTGTATTTTGCTGATTACCATATTTAGTTAATGAAAGTTATTTTGCTTTTTTATCTATCCAATCAAATCGGAACATATGAATTTGAATGTCGTGATGGAAGGGCACCAGGAGAAAAAAATGCGCAAGCAGGGTTACATTTGCTGATTTATTCAAGTTTAAATATTTCAGCTTTTAACCGTATTCATGTTTGTGGTGGCCAATTCAGACGACCTAAATGTACTGTTACTTCATATTGCACGAGCGTTTTACAACAAACTCCTACGTTTCAATCTAACAAAATCCCTTGTTCGAACTTAACAACAGTTGTTTGTCGATGTTACTGTTCGCAAGACGAGCAAGTCAAGGAGAAGGAAGGGCTTTTGCAAGGTCAGTCTTGAAAACTGCAAGTCCTTGTTCGTGAAGTTTGTATTTGCTGTTCAGTTTGAAAGTGGGGGACAAGGGGAGAAGGATTAAAGGTTAATTTGTTTGTATCTTTTAAGTGACCAATCTTCGAGATACAAGGGTGCTTTCGATGTCCGGTAACCTTTTTTATTGTTGTAACTGTAAGTCTTTTTGTGGAAGTTCAGTGATGGCTGTAGTCGGCTTTAGATTTCTGGGTGTATGCAGACTTGTGGAAGCAAAGAAAGTAGCTGAGCTTGAAACGTCCCTCTTTTTGTGTCTCTTCCTTCGTCTAAGAGTTTCGCTTTTTGTACCGCAGTCTCGGGCACTAAAAAAAGAATCAATGTCCACGAGCTCTTCTGCACCGGACTGTTACCACGCGAGGACCACAAAAAATAAACCTAAGATTTGTGACCAAAATTGTGAACGAGATTCTGCTCTTCGTAGATATTGTTTTTATACACCGTTACAAATAAGTCAATGCAGAAAGAGAAAAACACTCTCGAACCAGAGCGCTGCGCCAACGCTCCGCTTACCCTTTCCCTCGACAGCTCGTCTGCTTCGCGGAGTGAACTGTTACCAGAGGGTGGAGAAAGCACGTGCGCAGTGTACGGAGGCAAGTTGTTTCGACAATGTGAGTCGCCGCTTTAATATTATAGAGTGTTTTCGCGCGTGACATGGCCTATGCAACAAAAGAATCGACCGGGCAGCACTGTGCTGTAATTGGTTGTACAAATAATAAAAAAACGTAAAATAAACGCCGATTCAGTGTGCGAGACCCAAGCTGTCAAACAGGATTTGTTGTTGTTTGCGGGTTGTATGGCGCAAGAGCTCCGCCGGCTATACTGTGCCAAACTAGGTAAGCTAAAAATGCATTGTTAAAAATACACTAAGACTAGACTAGAAGTTGGCTATAGTTAGTGTAAAATGCCTGTAGTTTTGAGAAAAGCTAAAAGACGTTCAAATGATATGAGAGGCTGCTCCCCTAGAACCAAGACAGGGTGAAACGGGATGTTGTACTTGAAAACTCAGGGAAAAAGGTCTTGTATTGTTGTAGAAAGCCACGGCAAAGAAAGGGAACATGTAGAACAGATAAAGTTTCTCCACAGTACTTGCAGAATGGCGGTTCCTCACCTATAACCAGGTATTGATGAGTAATGAACAAGTGGCCGATTCTCAAGCGGCACAGAAGGACTTCGTGGAAACGATTTTTATTATAGGAGGTTTTCCCTGTACGAAGTTCTGGTTTGATGGCATGAAGCTTATTATTATCGGCTAACTTCCACTCAGATTGCCATAACCGTGAAAATGAACATCTCACTGACATTTTAAGGTCTTGGTAAGGTACGCGGACATTCGATGGTAAAATGTTCCGTGAAGAGGCGGCTAGTCTATCTGCAGCCTCGTTGCCTGCAATGCCCACATGGCTCGGGATCCAGCAAAACATGATGTCATTCCCACCAGCGAGTCCCTGTTGAGCTTTGGCCGGTATGAGTTGAGTCAACTTATTCGCATTTGATGTAATGGAACACACTGCACTAAGAACACTTTGAGAGTCTACAAAAAGAATGGCTTTCATCACTTTGCTCCTGATTATATAGTCAAGGGCTGCCAGAACACCATATAGTTCCGCAGTATAAATGCTGGCGACATTGTTAAGTCAGAGTAACATGGGTGAACGAATTTGAATAAACAGCAGACGTCTCATATGCATCGTCTCGAAACCATTATCTAGACGGCAATGAAATCTCGCACTTATCCAGCGAAGTCGTTGGGCAGAGCCGATCTCGGCCGCACCCGGTGTCAAGCTAACTCTACGTGCCGCAGCCGCACGCTGCAGTGTTTACTTGAGACCACTTTCTGTGGCTACAAAGCCACTGCATTGTCCCATGTTAGATCTGAGAGTATCTTCATTTTATTCCCCGATATTGTTGCGGGCGCCGCCATCTTGGTGTGTATGCAGAGCAGACACAACTGCCGATCGTCATGATTAAGAAGTGCGACATCCCCAGCTTTAGATTCGGTGTTATGAAGCTCATGTGCTATTACTTTGCTCTGTCGCGAACTGTTTAAACTTTTGTCAAGGACGGAAAAGCGTTTCCTGTAATTTCAGATATAGCTTCAGATAACTGACAACCATTATTTTAAACCACGAGATGGGTAAGTATCGTTACTCCGAAGCGTAGCTTATAATCTGCGCTTCGGATCTTGGGAGGCACTATCCCATATAATAAATTGAGGGGTTGTGCGTATGTTTATACAGCCTAGAACTTGGTCTGCCTCAACGGTCGACGAGTCGCCCAGCTGTAGATGAGAAATTTAGCCAGTGCAGTACAACCGCTAGCCTGGGGTCTTTAACGTGCACCACGCAGTAGTGATACACGACCGCACGCCGGTACGATGCTCGTCCAGATCAAAACGGGCAGTGGTGGGGATTGAACCCAGGATCCCTGGGTTTCGCAGCTTTATGGACAACGCTTTTGGCGTTCGTGCACTCGAGCAGCTTGAGCGCGGCTCAAATTCGTACACGCGCCCTCTTCACTTTTCTGAAATGTCATAGAAAGCCCGCAAAAAGCCGTAAAACGTCACCGGTGACGTCACGCGACCCGCAAGAATCTTGCCATCCCCGTTATCCCCAAAAAGACTTGTACGGTACTCATTAAGTAATCAAATTACTCATCATCGATTACATTTTGAAGTAAGTTTGTGATCATTTGATTACATTTATTAGGAAGTAATCGCAAGAGTAATCTGATTATTTCTGGAAGCACAAAAATTACTTCTAATTGCTACTATTTTTTCCTCTCCTTTTTACTGGTGCCCTTTGTTTGGACAAATTTCCTACAAAGGAATCCTCAAACAAGTCTCCAACAGAGGAAGCTTTACCAAAATTGTTGAATATTGAGAGGGTAAATAGATAATAATTAGGTGATTCTAATCCAACGCGGAGAGCAAGTCGCCTGCTTCTCGATGACATCAGAACGACGCCGAACTTTTATGGGCTGACTTAAAAAAAAGTAGTGGGTAGATCTCGATACTAAATGCTTTAAAATGTACCTACTGATTTTTTTTTTACTTAGCCATAAGTGTTTGGCGTCGTTCTGACGTCACCACAACTCCTGCTCAAGGAGCAGACGACCTTCTCTCAGCATAAAGAGTAGTACGAAAGATTTATTTTCAAACCGGAAGAAAAAATCTGTCGTTTTGAAAATCCGAAGGAATCAGAAAAGTAACGGTTGCTTTTTTCAATTAACGATCCATTACCTTTCTACTCAAGTAACCAAGCAATCCAATTGAATCATTTTTAGGCGAGAGAATAAGCGACAGTAATATTAATTGAAATCGATTACTTTTTTCGGATAACATGGAGAAGATTGCCAGCAAATTGACTTGAATAAGGCTTCTCAACCACTGTCAGGGCCGGGGTGCTGGTGGCTCTGGGGTCTAGGCTGCTAGAGTATACCGTTTGTCTAAAGGCTGCGGCCATTGGCGTACCCACCGGGGGGGGGGGGGGGCAAGGGGAGCACTTGCCCCCCAATTCTCAGAGTGGGGGGGCAAGGCATGTCTTTTGCCCTTCCCCCCCCCCCCCCCCTGAAACAGTCGAAACTGGGCGCGGCAAGCAGTGGCCGGCGGCGCCCAAAGGATACCAAGGGCACTGTCCCCCGGCCCAGGGGGGGGGGGGGGGGGGGGTCTGGTTTGCCCCCCCCCCCCCCCCCACACACTCAGAAACAAGTTGGTACGCCACTGGCTGCGGCGATCCCGCTCTCCCGCCCTCGTGACTCGGTTCCGAGCCACGTAGCAGCTAGTAAACCGTTCCCTGTGTAACTGCGCAGAAGGCTTTCCGTGCTCTAAAGTATCGGTGTGTTCGTCGACATACTTAATCCCGACGTACTCCGCGGAAAATATAAGCTGAAATGCCCGATCCCACCATTTTTCTACGTCTGCGGTTCCCCCAAGCTCTATACTTCTCAATTTGTCAGATAGTCCGAAATAAGAAACCTCAACTTTGAATTTTATTCCTAGTTTGGACTACAGCTCTCTCAGAAACTGGCATGTAGTCTAAAGAACCGCCAAGGACTGTTTCGGCTCATTTTGTCCGCGATAGTACGTGGTGTGGGCTCAACGAAATATTTAACTCGTCGTATTTACCTAACTCAGTGTTTTCATCTTTTTTTTTTAGTTTAAAGGCGTTTTGTTTTTCCATCGGAGGTGCACGAGGGGCATATGCTTCAATGTTAAGAGAAACAAGCTTCTCACGCGCCCACAGATGAACTGAAGGTCAACTTAATAAAACTTAATATATTTAGTTTCTATCTAGATACGTTGCATGTAAATTCATCATGTGCCAGCTGATAATAAGCCCAATCGTTACATTGGCACAATATTCATAAGGTTAATCACTATGCGGACAGTTCGTCATATTATATATGACAGTTCATACCCCGAAAATGTATTGACATATTTGGATTTTCTAGAAGACTGTATATTAGTCGACTTGACTAAATTTTTACAAAACCAGCAAGGTTGATTATAGGCAAAGATATTGTAAGAAATTCTTTAGTTAAAGGTTTCGCCCCTAATGTGAAATATTACGCTAAATCAAGAACGGACGGCTTCTTACTTCATTCCGCCAGATGCTGGTGATCGTAGCGGAGAGAGATGGGTTGACGCTGCCTCATGACCCGCGGTCGTGTCTGCACTGTGCAGAATTAACTCCCCCAATATGGTCTGGCAGGAAATAGATATGCCAGGTACTGGCAGCAGCCTCGACACAGGGCACTGAGGACAGCTGTTTTGTTTTAGTATTGCTTTATCTTTATAATAAAAAAAAAACTCGAGTTTCGATTGAAAGGAATTTCAGGCAACAAACAGACGAGTAAAAATAGAAAGAACAATCCAGTTCATCGCTTGCCGTTCCAACAACGAGTATTCGGGTTCACAGTCCCTGTTACCGAATAAATATTATTTTACTTCAAGTATTTTATTTTAAGCATATCGGTGTAAAGACATTACGCGTGCTCAAGCAACTACGCGCATTCTTTCTGCAATATAGACGTCCGATCTCATTATGGTGGCTATAGGGGATTAGTAGAGAAAGACAGCCCAGCAATAGAGCAAACAAAGAGAGGGAGAGAGAGAGAGAGAGAGCGAGAGAAAGAAAATAAATGAAGACTTTGGAGAGCTGATCGAAACGAAGTGCTCTGGCCTTTTGGTTCTGCCGGCTGGGTGCTTGGAGTGGAATAAAGCTTGTTGGATATTAAGACCCAGGTCGATGATAACAGTATGCCGGCGCCGTTATCAAAGGGGAGCCCTTGAGAACAAGTGCCTTGATATCGCTTTAAGGAACAAAGGAAGAAAAGAACCTCAGCAATATCAAGAACATCTCTGGCAGATCCCTCACGGACATCTAAACTTCCACCAGCCTCCGCGTTTTTTTGTCTTTTTTTTAGGCCAACTTCAAGCAGCGAACGCGACTCGCTCTGGTCGATATACCTTGATTGGATGTCTCAATTTATTTCAGGTCAGACATTTATTTGTACGTTTTCTTGTTTTTCCGAGTTGTGTGTTTGCGAGCGTTATTCGCAAAACTCCTCACATTTTAGGTGATGCATCGGTCATACTCAAAGTCCTCGAGGTTTCTCCTATGCGCAGGAGGAAAACAGAAGCAAACCGTCGGGTTAACGCTGCTACTCACATATCGTGCCACAGACGCCCGGAGCTGCTGGACCTGTCTTAAGGTGTTAATAGCTTTCAGGTCGTTGTACCATGTGGTTCCACATTCGAGCATTAAAATCAACACAAAGGTTTACTTCTGTTTTTCTCCCACACTTAGGAAAAACTAAATTGCTTTTGTTTCTTGGATTATTTTTTTTTAGAAACTTACACTCACAAATCTGAGTATAATTTAAAACACCTTTGTGAGAAGATCCATAGCACTCTGTTAACTTGCAAACTTATACGATTTTTGTTTACGCCCGAATAATGCTGGAGGACGCCCTTTAGGTGAAACTGTTTCTTTGTAAAGAGGACAAGTAAACTTGGGTTTGGTGCAATCACACATTAAAATTGTTGACAGTATTTTTGGGGACCCCTTAATATTACTAGAACAACTCAGTTGCGAAACTCAGCTTTGAAATTCGGACCGCTCACGTCTACCGAAACCGAACTAGATACGATTACTACGCCGCCCTTTAGCGGCGAGTAAAATCATAAAAGATGCTTTAGTTAGTTAGTTAGTTAGTTAGTTGGCGGTACCTAACCCCTTTTGAGTCAGGGGAGTCAGCAAAAGTTCAGATTGCCGACACAGGTAAAAGTTTTAGTTCTTGTTTTGTTTTAGCTTTTCCCACTTTTGGGACACTTTCACTGGTTGGCGATCAGACACAGTCTCTCCCACTCAACGAGAATGCGCTTGGTTGCTAGTGAACCGTGGGCTCCTTCCCCGAATCCCAGCATTTCGGGAATCCTCTCTTCGCTGGTCACCAAGGGCGGTCGACAGTGGTCTAGGGCAGGGCACCACAGCAGCACGTGGAGAACGTCCTCGCTTGACTGCCCGCACAGATGACAGGCTGTGTCGGTGTCTCCGAAGAGTTGGGCACGTCGGCAGTTTGTCATCAGCGCTCCTACCCGTGCCTGAAACAGTAGCGCGCTTTCATGGTCCCCTCGGTAGTGTGTGCAGGGAGACGGCTCAGACTTGTGGAGCGCGTAGATGCTCTGGAGGCTCTGCTTTTTCCTCACCGCTTGTCTCCAGGCCTATATGACGGCGACTCGAGATGGCGCCACCGGCGCTTGCGCGACTCGACTGGACCGGTACCTGCAGCCGTACAGTTCCTGGAATGGCCGCTCCTCGAGAAATAGAGGCGTTGCGATCGCGTCTAGTCATAGAGTAATATAGTAAACGTAAAGAGAGTACACTGAAGCCGATTCGCGGCCTGGATAGTGCGTTTCATACCCTCCGCTACGTGGCGCTTTTCTGAAATTTGGTTAATAGTAATTAGAGCTCTCTCTCCGAGATGTATTTATTTTTTAAATTGTTCTGCTTTAGAGTTATTTAAAGTACTTAAAACGACTAAATAGTGTTAATCAAATACGTCACAAAAACCACTTGATGAATGGCGCCTGCCATGGCCCGCCCGCCTGCAAGCTGCCTGCACGCCGTCACCTCTGCTCGTCCGTGCAGTCCGTGCGTCGTTCGTCCGTGCCGTGCCGTCCGTGCCGTTCGTCTGTGTTTTCTGCTGCAGCGTGTTCGGTCGACTTTGCTTGAAACAAAGTGACGCACGACCGCCAGCGTGCTCGCATGCTTGGCGTGAGTTTGTGGAGCTGAGCGGCTTGATATGGCTTGAGCTTCTCGTGTTTCCGTCGGGCTGTCAGGGCCTAGATTGTTAAACAAAAGGTAAGTCGTTTCGCTCATTTGTCTTTCGACTGTGTTGTAAAGCTGGCTTTTGAATTTGCTAAGTCTGGGTTGCCGTCCGACGCCCCTCGGGCAGAGCTTTGTTCATGCGTGTTCAAGTGCCATCAGACAGCTGTGGATTGCTGTTGAGGGGACTTATGCTGTCATAGATTGAAGTTAATTCACTGACTAAAGCTGGGTCGACAGTCGTTCGCAGTGCGACGAATTCGGGGCAACGTGTCCATTGAGTCATATTGATATTTTGACATGTATTCTTTCAATGGCGCATCACTGCTTTGATTTATCATATAAAGTGCAAAAGAAGCAAACCAGCCAACGTCGCTCAAGCGAGCTACATGGCTTGTGTATACCGCCATACGAGCTGCAGTTACGGCGACAAACGCATGCATAGAATTTCGGGGGAAAAAACTGCGAGACGCAGTATCGAATTTAGATATTTAATAAAGTTCCCAAGCAGCATATATATCCTATGGACGTCCACGGGACATCCAGGATAGGACATCCATGGAACCTTAGGACACTCTGAGGATGTACGGAGGACCGTGTGTGCTGCTAGGGCTATTCAAACATAGTGCCCACAACATCGCTACATCACCAAATGGAGCTCGAAATTTAGGTCTTTGGTTCGCTGACATTATTTTCTATGTAAGAAAGCAAAATTCAAAATATTGACGGCCAATTTACTAGAAACAATAGAGATAGATTAGTCTTACTCATTTTGGCCGAACCGCCGTACTATGCTGAAATTCCTGTTTTACTCTCGAGGACGACATTCGAACGTTGGGTAAAACCAGTCAGACGTCACTTGAACACTTGGTTGGAGTGCTGTAGAGGACGACATTCGAACGTTGGGTAAAACCAGTCAGACGTCACTTGAACTCTTGGTTGGAGTGCTGTGGGATGGCACTCTAGACAATGCGTTCGAATTATGATGCATGAAGATTGCGTAAACTTCACAATATTTCTTTCACCCGTCTGTGTTAATATGTGTCATGGGTTTATTGTAACATTGCGTCATGGCAATAGCTAGATTATCTTGTGACATTTTTTAACTCTCCATCAGTTTATTTTTTCACCAGCCGCTATTGTGCTACCTTCCGATGAACTAAAGGAACGCGCCATTGGCTAGGCTTCAGTAGATGTTAAACTCTCCCTTCCCCGCTGGCCCAGGTTATGTCCTACGGAAGTTACTGCTGCGTGGTCTGGTGTGCCAACAATGGGAAAACAAATAAGAAGCCAAATGTCAAGTTTTTTCGAATTCCATGTGACCCAAGGTACGTATAGATTCTAAGGCTGTCCTTACAACATTTAATCGAAGCATAACATTTTGAAATGAGGACTATAGTCCGTTGCAACCTAAGAACGAAGGGCGATGGTAAGACGGGCCGGGGAGGAGGAAGCAGACGGAACGCTAAAGAGAGGAGCTTTCCCCCTCTCTTCTCCAGCGTTCCGTCTGCTTCCTCCTCCCCGGCCCGTCTTACCCTCGCCCTTCGTTCTTAGGTTGCAACAGACTATAGCAAAAACGATTTCTTCTATGTCACATTGGTTTATGGACACCGATATCTTTCAGGATTTTAGGGTTATCTTGCCTCGGGCCTAAATTGATTGCATACCCTGGTGGGTATGCAATCTGTTTGTTTAGCTGTATTGCACTGTAGAGTAGCATTAAGAAGAAAAACAAACTCTTCAAAACGTGAACACTTTACTGAGAGGTGCCATACCAAACGGCAGTGAAATATTAAAAACAAGGCTCATATATTTGGAGTTTATTTGACCCTTACAGTATGTGTAACCTTGGTGGTATATACAATGTTCTGCAGGTCAAAAGCATGGCTACAGTACGCCAGACGTCCTGAGCTCCTAGGAAAGACAGCCAAGGAGCTCTATGTGGGGTATCGCCTTTGTAGTGAGCATTTCACAGCCGCTATTGTGCTACCTTCCGATGGACTTTTTGGATCCTGGGAAGACAAGGCTGACCAAAACGGCTGTCCCTACGGTTCAGCCGCAAATGCTTAGGCCATCTGTAACAGCCCAAGGTAAAATATTCTTTATTTGCAGTCTGTACGGAGTTCTATTATATTTTGCTTTTAGGCAGCACCAACTCTACGTCACTGATGTTAACTGCCAGCATGCTGTCAACGATGATTCCTGACAGTCTCAAAAGCTTTAACCTGATTTAATTAGTTTTTATTATTAGTTTGTGCTCAAATGTTTTATCTAATTCATTTAGCATTTTTGTACATTATCCCTGTAATGTCCCTGCGCATACTGTTGCCCAGAACCAATATCCGGCCCAGTTTGTTGGATAATTGTTTTAAAGCACAAGGTCAGCTGCATTGAATTACGGTAATTTGTGTCCTGCAAGCAAGAAGGGCAGTTCTGCCAGTCCAGTATGACTTCTTACAAGGCATCCTAGGTGTGCATCAAACAATAGTGATATAAATGAAAGATAAGGCAGGTCAACGCGCCCCTGTTCATATCGAATTCGACAAGTGGACTCGTGCCGTCTGAGTCATCTTCCTGACACTCATGTTTACAGGGTCAGCTTTAGTTCCCCATGCTGTTATGTTTTCATGCATTAGCATACCGGGCCGCAGAAATTTAAGATATTCCGAGATTCCTAAGTGCCTTTTCAAGACCCGCCGGATCCTGTGTTTCGCCGTTGATTAATATTGCTCAACATTAATTTTCATCAATAAGGGATTTCAATGCCCTTTCAGAGTGCTGAATATTTTTTGTTCCTTTAAAAGGTAACACTACTAACCTATCATTCGCCTGTAGCAGGGATTCTCCATCTGAAGCTTTATAAGCAGGTATTCATATCTGAGATGCCAAAATTTTTTAGAAGAACCGGTGGCGACAACATGCCCTGTGACGTTCCATTGGAGGGAAACAGAATGTCGCATCCCACAGCTGCTCATGGTGAGATCATTTCTTTTAAAACAGCTGCTCAGAACTGACAAGCAACCGTTTTTTCAGAACAACCGATGGCGGCACCAAGCCCCGGGAATGTTCCATTGGAGGGTAGTGGAACGTCACCTTCAACAGCTGCTCATGGTGAGATCATTTATTTTAAAACAGGGGCTCATACCTGACAAGCAAACGTCTTTCAGAAGGACTGATGGCAGCACCAAGCCCCGGGAATGTTCCATTGGAAAGCAGCAGAACGTCACCTTTGGCAATTGTTTATGGTGAGATCATTTCTTTTAAAACAGCTGCTCATATCTGACAAGCAAACATTTGTCAGAAGAGCCGGTGGCGACAACATGTCCCTGTGACGTTCGATTGGAGGGAAGCAGTACGTCGCATCCCACAGCAGCTTATGGTGAGATTATTTATTTTAAATCAGCGGCTCATATCTGACAAGGAAACGCTTTTCAGAAAAGCCGATGGCGGAACCAAGCCCATGGGATGTTCGATTGGAGGGCAGCAGAACGTCACCTTCAGCAGCTGCTCATGGTGAGATCATTTCTTTTAAAACAGCTGCTCATATCTGACAAGCAACCGTTTTTCAGAACAACCGATGGCGACAAGCCCCTGTTGTATTTCACTGGAGGGTACCAGTGCGTCACACTCCACAGCGGCCTGTGGTAAAATAAATCTCCTACACAAATTGGGTTTATGCAAACATTCGTATTTAACAGTGACACATTTTCCAGAGCAAATGGGGATGGCCAGCTCTCCTGGCCAGCTTTTGGACCACAGCACTCCATCTTCGTCTGTTGGCCATTATGAATCATCTGGAACCTGTGAGTATAAATTGACTTCTCTACAGATTTAAGCACTGCAAAATTGTGTTAAGTACCTCTGCATTTATTATGCACATTGCTTCAAATTAGGTGACATTATTTGTCACTTCATTTCTGTGCTGGCCTTAATAACTCGGAACATCACTACAGGGCTTTAGGTTACGGGGAACATAAGTTTTGAAGTGTGGCACCGTGAAATGCTCTGAAAAGGGGTGGTTTCCTAGTAATCTGTGCTTACAGTAGTAATTTGCCAATCCTGTTACATACAGTTCTCATTTTGGATGACCCTGTTGAATGTAGTGATTGACTACGCGATTATTGAATATTTGAAAGATTTATCAATTTATGTTAATACAGTTTTCGTGGTGAAATTATTTCAGCTTGAAAGACTAAGAGCTAGTTTAATTTTTTTCCTGATAGCAGCCATTTGTGTATAAACAGTGGTAACGGAACATGCGGAGCAAAGGCCCACTCACAATTTGGAGATAATCATGAAAACTCAGAGATGTATGCTTCTTATGCCCGAAAGCAAAAATGCAGAACAGCCAAAGGTTGGGGGGGGGGGGGGTCACCACTTTGAGGTCCGTGCACGTGTCAAGCTTCACCTTTTACATCGGTGTGCTTGGAGAAGCAGCTGAAGCGGATGAGCATTTATGTTAGGTGGGTGGGTTTTTAAGTCTGGAGTTGGACCTTGATACGTGCTTTGTTTATTTCGCAAACGTTTCGAAAGTAGCGGGGGGGGGGGGGGGGGCACAAATTGCAGCATGGGTAAGTGGTCGGTATTTGGCGGTGTCGTTTTTGTCG
Organism: Ixodes persulcatus; assembly: GCA_013358835.2. Classification (NCBI taxonomy): domain Eukaryota; kingdom Metazoa; phylum Arthropoda; class Arachnida; order Ixodida; family Ixodidae; genus Ixodes; species Ixodes persulcatus. The sequence continues at coordinate 54,909 of JABSTQ010009495.1, read as the reverse complement.
GGTTGTACTGTTATCATTTTTGTGTAGCCTGACTTATGTGCTTTTGGTATTGTTTTGGCAGGCTCTGGTCGTTCAACACCTGCTTCTGCCAAGCTCTCAAGGAGGCCCAGGGACGTCATAAAACGCCTACAAGCAAAGGTTTCCAGTTACAGAAAGACAATATCAAGACTGCGCAAGCAACAGAAGCAAATGCCTCAAACAGCTGCTGGAGCACTTGAAATGGTGCGTCCGTTTGTGACAGAAGAGGTTTTTGGACTTATCTCGTCGCATGTAAAATTAGGGCGCAAGGGACGAGGAAAACGGTTTCCACTGTGGCTCAAGAAGTTTGCTTTGCGTCTGTACTTTCATGGCCCACAGGCATACCGTTTTCTATCGTTACATTTAACGCTTCCCACACAGCGTTCACTGCGTGGGTGGCTGTTGAACGTAAACATGACTCCTGGTATTATACCTGGTGTCATGTCCTCCATCAAATCTCAAACGCGGTCTTGGAATGCACGTGATCGTGTGTGCACCATGATTTTTGATGAGATTGTTTTAAAAAAGAACTTGACATACGACCCTGCACACGACATTGTCCATGGATTTACAGATGACGGTGTTGAACGAACCTCGACCATTGCAGATAGAGCCTTGGTTGTTGTGCTCTCTGGAATTTCCAGGAGGTGGGTTCAGCCCCTCGCGTACACTGTTGGGCACACTTCAACACCGTCTTCTGTTATCCGGAGCCTCCTGATTTCTCTTATTCGAGAGCTTAAGACTGTTGACTTCACAGTAAAGGCCGTGGTCTGTGATCAGGGGGCTTCAAACGTAAGCTTAGCCAACCAACTTGGTGCATCTGCTGATAAGCCATTTTTTGAAGTCGACAACGAACATGTTTACTTTATCTTTGATGTTCCGCACCTCATCAAAACAACCAGAAACAATCTCCAAGCACACAAACTTTGCATTGGGGATGAGGTCATTGAGTGGTCCCATATTGTTGAACCTTATCGTTCTACTCATGAGATGAGGTTGCGATTGGCTCCAAAACTTACTGAGAGGCACATTTTTCAAAAACCTTTCAGTAACATGAAAGTAAAGCGTGCCACACAGGTCCTGAGTGCCTCAGTCTGTCTTGCCATTCTATCCCTTGTTTATGCCAAGGAGCTTCCTGAGGCAGCCATGGCTACAGCCTATTTCTGTGATAGAATGGACAGACTTTTTGACTGTTTAAATAGCTCGCATTTCAAGAAGACGGGGCAGAAGTTGCGTCATGCCATTCTGAAAGGAGAATCTGAGATACTAGATTTCCTTCACCAGTAACTCACATGGATTTCAACATGGAAGTTCCAGAGTAGGAGGCAGCCACAAACCATCATAGGGCGGCAAGTTACAATAAAGAGTGTCCTCATGCTCTGGGATGAGCTTTCAAACAGCTACGACTTTAAATTCTTACTTACTCGACGCCTGCAGCAAGACCCACTGGAGAACATTTTTGGGGCAATACGACAAATGCTGGGCTGCAATACAAACCCAAATGTGAATCAGTTCACCTCAGGACTGAAACACATAGGGATAAAGAAACTGTTCAGACTGTCGAACAATGGAAATGTAGAGGATGAAAAGGCTGACCTCCTCAAGGAGTTGCCAATATGTTCGCACCATGAAAGTTCCATTGCAGACAATGTGGAATGTTTTCCAGTTGATAACTTCCCGCCACTAGAAGATATTTCTGAGCTGGTATCTGACATCAGGTCTAACATAATTGATGACTCGTGCACTTACTACGTTGGGAGCTATTTGATCAAACTTTTCCTTGAACAGACAACCCACAGCTGTGGCTGTTCTAAGCTGCTAAAGGATGAGTCTGACAACTTGACCAGGCCTCACCAGTATTTTCTTATGCTTAAAACATACCACGTGCCTGGGAAACTCTTCGGGAACCTAGTAGTGCCATCACAGGCTGCCTTTAACTTCATTCAGAAACTAGAAAATCACTTTCTTGCCGTAATAGAGAGTGTAGCGCATCTTCGAGGAGTGTGTGCTGCCTTGTATCACACACTCTCGGGGCTGGGTGGTTTCAGCCTTTGCTCAGAGGAGTGTCACAAAAGGTTTTTAAAAATGGTTTGCCGAATACGCTTGTGTTGGCATGTTCGATTTCTTAACCGGAACTTGGACAAAGTTCGGTTACACTCTTCAATTGCTGGTAAGCAACTAGATAAGTTTAACTGTTAATAACTTAATAGCATATTAACAGAGGCGGTTGCCAAATCAAAAACAAAGTGCTTATTAATTGGGCAGTGTAGCTTGCACTATAAACATTTGTTTCCTTTATTTCCAGGAAATGTGTATCACGGCCCCCTTACACAAATATTTATCCACTTTCTGCAGAATTTCTATAGAAAATGGTGTATAGAGGCTATAGATATTTGGAAGAAAATGTGTCCACTTGTGTACCCCGTCTATATTTTTGGGCGTTTTTTTTTTTCAGAAGTAATACTTCTTTCCTGAAAAAATGTATTTCGGGGAATGTTTAGGGACGTTGAATCATGATTGAATATCTATGGTTGAATCTTGTCAGATTCCGAATAGAGTTCTCATTGTTTTTTTTTTTTTTTGTAATGGCTCACCCGCAGTGAGTTTCAGGCTATGCCATTTCGTGTGTTTTATATTAGCCGGAAATTTGGATTTTGTACTATCCGGTGTGTGCTTCGCCTGGTAATGATAGCGATGTCTTGTTTATTTCTGCACTTACTTCCCGTGCCCGAGTCGGCGTGAAGGTGAATGGGTCATTCAGCTTGTTCCCTGTGGAAAGCTTTTGTTAACTTGACTTCGCTAAAAATCTATTACCAAGTGTACGATATGCCGAACTCCTTCATATTCATTAATTTTTGTATCTATTTCTCATAAAACATACAGAGCTTCTGAAGTAAATCATGTACATATGAATGTGGTCCAATAAAATGTTTTCAAACCACTTACTGTTGACCCAAGTACATCCCAAAATGCTCCACCAGCCAGGAGTCAATGCGGCGATCATGTACTTCAATGTGTACAATAAGTTGACATTTTGTTCGAAACATTTTGCAAAAATTATATCGTAAAAATTAAAATAAATCTGCGTCAACACACAGAAAAAAAAACAAAAAAAAACGAATCATTGGCTCCGGGAGCCAAGGAGGTCCCGAGAGCCTATTGAGGAGGGAGGCGAGAAGGAAAGAAAAAGAGGAGAAGGGTACCGAAGAACCGACACAAAAATGCCCAAACCGAAACCGAAACTAACTTGACCGGAAACGGAACCAGATTATGTTTAATGCCGCCCGCTCAGAGCGCTAGCTGTCACTGCTCTATCTGGGCCGCTGGGGCCTATGGCAGTGTCCGCTCTTTACCTTGTGTATATTACTCTATGGTCTAGTTTTGTCGACTTCGGTTCCCAAGTACGGGTGGGAGTCACTTTTGCAAAGCAGTCTCCTATCGCAGTTTCCCGACTTAGTTGGTTCAGTAACGTTCAAAACAACTCTGCGCTTCGTCGTTATTTACTCAACTTAAACTTGACAGTTATTAGGCTAAATGAGACGCGGATGAGAGCAGAATTTTCTTAGCCTAAAAGTTGTTTTAGGGTTCGCCCCCCCCCCCCCCCCCCTCAAACCCCCTCCTCTTTCGCGAGAGTGTAACGACTAAGCGTACCATACACTTTCCGCAGTCACGTGAAATCTGTCAGATTTGGCACTTTGTATTGACTTACAATACAAAATTCTTGTATGTATTCTAGGCGCAAGAACACTGTGGCGGTCCAGCGTTAGCGCATATGAAGTCAACAAAGTTAGTCGTCGGCACGAGCCCGGCGGCATGCGAATAAATAGAACGTTTTCACCTAAGCTCGGAGTCGGTCGCACCATCTCTTCCGTCCTCAGCATCGAACGCGCTACAAACACGAAAAACATTTTGTAAAATTCATGGCACAAAAAGTACCAGAGCCCCTTATCGTAACCACGCCATGTCCCTTTTTCTCCAGATGTCCCGTTTGCTTCGATCAAAACAACCTGCTTTTATAAAGCCTGAAGCGGTATTCACACGGGAGGGAATTCTGAGGGATTTCTCCTACGCAGCGCGCATCAGGATACAAGAACGTCACGATTTTTCTATGTGGTGAGGTGACGTCAGCTGCGCGGCCGGAGACGGAGGGAATGCTCGGGCTGGTCTTTATATAAGACACAGGCCTGGAGAGTATTGCGCCATTCGAATGCATCGTAATAGAATTTCAGAAAAGCATTTTTGTATTTGCATTTCTGATCTGCAACACAATATTTAACCCAGAATATGCTTAATGGCTGCCATATTTCTGAAAAAAGGTGACGTATCGCCTCCAAAAACCGCCACAACGAATCGTACCGAAACATTATTACAAATGTTTGCGTACCCAAATGATGTCATCAGCGGGATGAAGCGGTCAAGTACAACAACCAGGTGATCACGTTACGTGACATCATTGTGGCCAAAGAATGACGCCATAACATCATGTGACGTCATGTCATGTGACAGTCAATGTTACTATAGTCGGTGAAAAGTGAAGAGTAAAGTGGAAGCTCCTCCCACCTCTCTCCCCTTATGCAGAGCGAAGGCTGGAGAGGAGGGGACCTCCTCTTTAGCGTTAGCTCTGCCAAAGGGGAGAGAGGTGGGAGGAGCTTCCACTTTACTCTTAACCTGTCCCCGACTATAAATTACCTCAGTTATGGAACTCTCGCTGAAGGGAGTACCCCCCTCACTCGCTTCAGTCCGCCTTCCGTCGTTTGAAGCGCCATCTAGATTTTCGCTTCATAACTGCGTGTTTCATAGAGTACGGTAGAACGCCATCTCGACGCTGTGCTTCTAAACGTACGTGTTCCACAGAATGCACGGCAGTTACCATACCAGCCGTCCGGCGCGTCGAACGGCGGGTGGTGAGTGAGGGGTGAAGGGGAGTATTGCTCGTGTAAGCAGCGTGTATGAGTAGTTCCGTAACTGAGCCAATCTAATAACGTGGGTGACAGTGTCCCTGGCGTCACAATGTCACGTGACATCGTGACTTCACGGTGTCATGCGGCACGGTGTTACATGACGTGACCTAACTGATGCCCAAACGCGACGCCGCTGTGGCGTCCCGTGGTGCCACGACGTACCTCGTGTGATCACGCGACCCATTGGGGCACCAATTGCATGGCCCTCGCACGTGTTGTACGCACCACGAGCTCAGAAAAGCTCTTTAATAAACACCCTGCGCATATCAAACCACACTGCCCATTCTGTGTCCGGACTTCATCATAGGGTTTCAACGAAGCGCTACTGCTGGCTACCGCGGGCACTGTAGCTCTCCGGGCGATATCAATCGAGCGACGAACGCACAGCACTATGGCAACGTGTTGAAAGCAGGAAACCCCTTTCAGGCCTATTTTGAAGAGGTTGTAAAGTCAAGAGACCAATCTCGGCATAACGATTGGCGCGATTTCATGTTAGTCACATTTCCTGGTTTACGGGGGGAAAGAGAAGAGGATGAAAAAGAAGGGGGGGGGGGGAGGCTGCAGGAAACACGCCCTTTAGCCGACTCCCGGATTTCCTTACGTATATCGGGTAAGGAAATCTGGAGGCGGCCCAAGGCGTGAATCACGGAGTCCCGGCCCAACACCTCCTTGAAGCTATAGCCGTAGCGTTCTTCTCGTGACGTCGCAAAGGAGGGCTATCGGGTGCCCGCGTCAAAGCGCCGAAGCGAAGGCAACGCTTGTGGATCCACCGTCGTAACAACGCGCTCTTATTTAGATAAGCCTGTCTTATTAGCTAAAATGAAATCTACACATAGCAACTGGGCTAGAAAACATTTATTACACGGGCATAATGGTACGAAACGGGACGAGGTATGCGAATAAGTCTTCTACAGAAAAATGTGATTGTTTTAAATCGAAAATGTTGTGTCACGCAATATTTGCTGGAGGAGTGCATATATTACACAAAATTACTTTGACAAAATGGCGAGACACGCAGTGATTGGACACAGCAATACGGATCACAGTAAAAATCAAGTAGACGTAATCAACGCGGACACGGCTAGACAAGTGTCACAATCATGTAAGTGACGTCAACGCATGCAGTCACTGAATTATTGCGTTAGACTCCGGCCACATGGCAAAAATAATGTAATTTCTATCGAATGACATTAAGGGGTCGGTAACCAGCTCGCGACGCTCGTATAGTCACTCACGATTGCGAGCTGATTCAATCCTATAACATCATTTTCGAAAATATATCAACTTTTCCGTGTGGCAGGTGTACTAAACTTACTATTTCCAATCAACTAATCTACTTCTCCCTACGGCTCAAGCTGTCTTAGAACAAAATGTAATTCATTTTCATTCAATATTACTATTAGCCTAAAAACGCTAGAACAGCAGCATGAACGCGGTAAAGGTAATAAAATAGCATTTGTATAAATAAACAGATCAGCACAAACCACGCACCTTCAATAATAGCGCGTAAGATTGTTATTCATCTTTCATTGAAAACTTGAATGTTACCACGCATATTTACAAATGTCGACGAAATGGCATACGGATAATGACAAAGAACGAGATTAAAGCAACCGACTGCAGCACTCTACTTGCATCCTACATGACCAAGAAAGCCCGTAGATAAGATATCTCTCACCTGTCAATCGTACGCATACATCCCGCAATATCCGTCACGAAAACATTTGAACACGAACTCCAAGAACTCTCTCTCTCTCTCTCTTTCAAGGAAGAGAAGTATATCGATAATCGACAAGTGTCATTTTTGACTAGTGGCCCCACATGTCACTTTCACCGCAGCAGGACCGCGAATCCACGTAAATGCGGTAGTATCAAGAGAACACAAAAGAACCACACATAAGAGCAGCTGCAGAAGCATGGGACGAAAGGCTTAACGTCGTCAACCCATCTCTTGCTCGTGTACGCTCCCTGCGGTGGTGACTGGATATGTTTCGTTTCTCTTCTCTTCTAACGTAAATTTACCAGAATCGGAGCCCGTATGATGGAAGAAAATCTCACAGCCGGAGCCGGTTTATTCCAAACGCTCCTCCCACCTCTCTCGCCTTTGGCAGAGCTAACGCTAAAGAGGAGGTCCCCTCCTCTCCAGCCTTCGCTCTGCATAAGGGGAGAGAGGTGGGAGGAGCTTCCACTTTACTCTTCACTTTTCACCAAAAGCTGCTGGACGGCGCTGTGTTCCGCGGTTACGAGATAATATATATATATATATATATATATATATATATAATAAATTATACAAGACTGCGCATTTAAAACGTATAATAATGCCGGACAAATGCGCACGAACAAACCCCGTGACCTGAGTGAGCGAAAGACGCGGCCGGGGTAAAGAGAAGCAGAGTGTGCCCCTTTTCTCGATGTGGCCTCCCTTCTCCGGCCATGGTGACGTCACTACTCGGAGCGCTACATCCTTATCTTCTAGGAGGTGTTGCTCGGCCCCCTACCCTCCTCTCTCTCCCCCCGTAAACTATACTCTTTTTTACCTCAAGAAAAAAGGAAGTTTTGGGCATTGAAGCAACCGTTGGACAACTCTCTAGCGACAAGAGGAAATTGTGTTGTCGGCGATTAACTCACATCGCGGCAACAACAGTCGCGAAACATGTGGCTGCCGTCTGGCAACCGTGTTTGCCGATCTGTTGCCCGACCACCCTGTCACACCGCGCTGATGGCGGGGACAACACGGGGAACACTCCACCATCTTGATTGTTTACCTTCGTTTGTATGCGGCGCGGCGTCGCTGGAAATGTCACTCTACAAAGTGCTAGTGCGTTCAAAGGGTCTAAAAATTACCACTGGACGACAACAACCAGTGACTGTGGTTAGAAAACTTAATACGGGGAGGAGTTTTCGCCCTTTCTTTTTATCAAGATGCTCCTCATGCGCTGACAAAGCAGATAGTGCTCACCGAGGAGAGTGAGATTGCTGATATATGGGCGGGATTTACGCCACTGTATGAAGTGTTTCTGTCTGGTTCTTTCATGCAATTCCTATTTTTACTGTAAAGTTTAGCACCGCCACTACCCCAAAGAGGCTTTTGTAGCGTAGTGTTAAGCTGAACTGACAGTGCTTCAAAACTGCGACACCGACACGGTTGGCCTTCATAACAATGGGTGATGATAATTGGAGGCTTTATGACGCAAAATGCTACTTAGGCCAAAGTGCGCCAAACTGGGTTGTTCATTCACATTCTACCGGGTGAAACAAGGAGACGGCAGGCTCTTTAAATCGACCGGAAAATTCGGTTTCTTAACCTATCGCGCTACGACTTTGTGCAGCGTTGCCCACAGATGGTGCATTTTTTTTTTTGTAAAATTTGCAAAGAACGAACTTACGCGAGGAAAAAGTAAAGAAAGAAAAAGGCTTAGCTCCTATGGAAACGCAGCGACGCCACCGGTCTTCAAACAACACGGCGCCGTTTCGCACGGAAGACAAGAGATGGCGCAAGCGGTCGCGACGCCAACTGCCGCCAACGAACGAGCAGACGCCGAGAGCCGGCGTATTTAGCAGACAAGGAACTGCAGCTGCTTGTTGTTACCGCGCCTGTTTTTGTTTCTGTGACTGTCGCCGCCTGCGGAACGCGCGCCGCTTTTGAGTCAAAAAGATTGTCTGCTAAAGACGCTGGCTCTCGGCGCCGAATACTCGTTCGTTGGCGGCGTTCGTTGCGCCATCTCTTGTGTCCCGTGCGAAACTGCGCCGTGCTCTTTGAAGACCGGTGGCGTCGCTGCGTTTCCATAGGAGCTAAGCCTTTTTCTTTCTTTACTTTTTTCTCAGGTAAGTTCGCTCTTTGCAAATTTTACAAACAAAATGCACCATCTGTGGGCAACGCTGCACAAAGTCGTAGCGCGATAGGTTAAGAAACCGAATTTTCCGGCCGATTTAAAGAGCCTGCCGTCTCCCTGTTTCACCCGGTAGTTAAATTGAAACGTCGCTTGTCATTAGCATGGCCATTAAAGCTGGTATAAAAACCTATGCAAGAAATAAAACTGAGCACACGTTCAAATGGGATAAGAGGGCGATCTATTAAAACAACAGGGTGAAAAGGTGTACGGGATCTAAACAATTGAGGAAAATAATGTCCCTTTTTTCATTAAGAGCAGAACCAATCCATAGAATGTGTAGGATGGAAACAACAACCCCGCAGTGTATACATTATGTTAGATTCTCTCCACACAGGAGATACTTTTGGGTTATATAGGAATCGCCTATGCGAAGGACGACATAATAAGACCTCATGGAATCGGTTCTTTAAAGAGGCACTCTCCCACAGTCCAAGTGATGATTATTGTCAGATTCTTCGTCCCATTATGGTGAAGTGAACCTTATTGTCAGATCCTTCGTCCGATTCTGTCTGCTATCTCTGAAAAACTGATGCCCTCACGACCGGTTTGATATCCTGGCAAGGTAACGTGGGTGTTAACTGCCGAAGGTTCCAGGAGGAGGAAGCGAGCCTATCAGCTTTCTCATCACGCAAGATACCTACATGGCTTGGAACACAGCAAAGTATAATATGATGTCCGTTTGCAATGCACGATTAAGTCTTGCACGCACAACCTGTGGAAGCATATTTTTGGTGTCTTTTAGAGTTATCACACTTTGCGAGTCGACATATATAATCGACCTTACTGTTCTCTTCAGTCTAATATAGTCAGCTGCAAACAACACAGCATACAGTTCTGCTGTAAAGATACTGGCGATCAAATGTAGGCGCTAAGTTCTAGAAAAGTTCTCATAATGCACGGCACATCCAGTGAAGGATTGAACCTTAGCGCCATCGGTATAAAACTGACAGTAATCAGCATACTTTGTATGCAACTCTTTAAAATCTGGTAGGATATATAAGCATCGAAGTAGCACAGTGTTTTTACATTTTGTAAGCGACCAATCGCAACAAACTGGCTGTCTCTTCCTGGGAGCAATACATGCAGTCACCTGGCAAAGTATGAACATTCCATCAGGGGAAATCTGAAGAGATGTAGGATAGTCTGCAAGGCAGAGGCTTAACGGTCGCGCAATGATGGGCTTGTTTTCAAAAAGGCGAGAGAACCTTGAACATTTTATGGAATCACATGTTGAATGGCGAGAGTTAGCTAAGATTTTTGTAGGCATATGTCATACTAAGATATTTCCGTCTTTTATCCAACAACAACTCATTCTACTCGGCGTATAAACTCAGAATGGGGGATGTACGGAAAGCACCCGTGGCGTGTCGTAAACCAAAATGGTGCACTGGATCTAGCATTTTCAGAGCCGATTGTCGTGCTGCTCCATGCACTTTAGCACCAGAGTCAAGACGGGATCGCACAAGCGAATTATATAGGCGCAGCGGACATCTTCTATCTGATCCCCTATTCTTGTGTGCCAAGACTTTTAAGAGGTATATTTTTTTAAGATATGTTTCCTTAAGACACTTCAGGTGGGGAAAAAAAGCACGCTTCCTGTCAAAGATCACACCAAGAAATTTTTGTTCATTTTTGACAGGCTTTCAGTTCGAGGTCTGGTTTCAAAGGTAGCCCACGGCGCAAGGAAAACGGCGCCCAACCCGTTTTCTCTGGAGCAAACCTAAAATTCTTTTTGCCTGTCCAACTATCAAGTTTGTTTAGAGTTAACTGAAACTTGCTTTCACAGGTGAAACTGTCAAAGCTGAGTCACACCCAGTCCGTTGCAGCACGAGCCTGGCGGTGGTTGACTTCAAATAGTAGGATGACTCACGCAGTGAAGTTCACAGATATTCAAATCACCGTGATTCGAATACGTCTGCGGCTGCGCCCGTAATACTGTACGGCTCAAGGATACGTCAGCAGAAGACGTGAACGTGACCCACTGCTCTGGGGATCCGAAACCCAGGAAGGAGGCCAGACGTGGCCTCGCTGTGCCGTCGCTGTGCCGACCCAGCCTTCGTACACCTGCTACTCGTCTCGAGCGCGCTGTTTCTCGGAGAGCTCGCACCTGTGCCGGCAATATCAGGTCGCAATCCACGAGGTCTCTGTTTGGGTGATGCTAGGCGAAACTTGATGACTGCAATCTATGCGTCGGTGGCGGAGGGTTTGCAGGAAGGACGTTCACAACAGGGATGCCATCGTATCGTTTTTTCAACTGTAACAGAAGATGAGGCACGTGTTCCAGGATGCTTCAGGTGGTCCACTATTCTCGAAAATTCCAAATGACACTGCCTGCATGATCTTCGACGATGTAACCTACAACGAAAATACTATTGCACTTTGATACACCAGCGTGGTAAAGTTTCATGTTCAAGGCCACACCTACAGATAAAGAATACCAGTTCATTCCACCGTGACGTCATGTGATCAATGTTGGCAGAAACATCCTTCTTGGACAGGGGCGTGGTGATGTTTTGATGAGAATCGGGGTGACAACATTTATTTAGAAGTCGAAGTCTTTTCGCATTCCTCGTCAGACAGACAGGAGGCCAGGGAAGGGACCGCGGTCAGTCCTTGATGGAACGTTTTTTTGAGCCCATTGAAGATTCCCCGTCGTCCGAAACCACTACCTTCAAGGCAAAGTGCCAAGCCTGTATACGGGAAAGTAATTTCGAGATCAAAAACTTCCACTTCAAGCTTCATCTCAGTTGCCGTCTCTAACAAATGTGAAAAATGTATTGCAGTATCAGTATTTCTGTATTTGTATTTCTGCCCTCCCTAAAATGTATTCCTGTATTTGTATTTCCAAATACTTTTTGCCTCTATTTAAAATGTATTTCCGATACGTATCGCGATACATTTTTACAGATGTATTTTAGTATCAGTATTTTGGCTACTATTTCAATGTATCCCAGTATTTGTATTTCCAAATACATTTTCGAGTATTTCTGCCCACCCCTGCTCCATGCACTTTAGCACCAGAGTCAAGACGGGATCACACAAGCGAATTATATAGGCGCAGCAGACATCTTCTATCTGATCCCCCATTCTTGTGTGCCAAGACTTTTAAGTGGTTTATACTTTTAAGATATGTTTCCTTAAGACACTTCAAGTGGGAAAAAAAGCAAGCTTCCTGTCAAAGATCACACCAAGAAATCTGTGTTCATTTTTGACAGGCTTTCCGTTCGAGTATTAAAATGAGCTGTTGGGCTAGTTAGTTCTGCATAATAACAAAGTCCTGCAAACATGCAGCCAAGAAGGGCTTTGATTCACAGGTTCTAAGACTACAAGAGTCAGGATATCCCAATTCCTTGTTGTTTGAGGTTGCAGAGAGTTTGGCAAGTCCCAATGAAAAAAGAACAAGAAGTGCTGAGAGAAGAACACGGCCAGCAGTGGTTCCTTACATCCACAAAATATCGCATAACTTGAAACGGATAGCTTCAAGATATGACATACAAGTAGTACTTTCAGCCCCCGATAAACTTAAGAGGCTTTGTCCGAAAATCAACAGACCTCAACAAACTCATACTCTCTGCACAGTCCATCATAAACATAAGTACGTGAATTGCGACGTCAATGTGGTCTATGAAATTCCGTGCTCCTGTGGAAGTGTGTACGTCAGACAAACAGGCTGCTGTGTCAACGTGCGATTACGAGAGCATGCCTTGACTCTTCAATCATCTCCATCAGGGCATCTCGCCATCCATGTGCCTGCACCCCTGTGTTCAGCCAAACTAAAGTCCTCAAGCGCAATCCCAGCAAGAGGGCAAGAGAGATATATGAGGCTAAGACTCACGACTCACGGGACCAAGTGCATAAGTGCGCCCTCTGTAGCACTGTCTCAAAAAGAGCAGCAATATCTAGACAATTTTTCTTAAATCTAGCGGGTAACTGAAAATATTGTCAATCATGTTTTCTTCTTTTTGTTTTTTCTTCGCTTTTTCTTTTTCTTTTTAGAGGGTTAATTTAAGTCGATCATCAGTGTAGATCAAAGTGTCTTCTTCCTTTTTTCAGAGTTTTATCGCATTTTTCACTTCGTTCGCCTCTTTCACGACCATTCGTGTAAATTTTCATCGCACTTGTCACTTCGTTTACCTCTTTCACGATACATGCAGTAAATACCTAGTTGTGAGTAGCGTTCTTTCCTATCTCTGTCTCCTTCCTGTGTTGTCTTTGCGCTACATTGTTATTATGCAGAACCAACTAGCCCAACAGCTCATTTTAATACAGTTTCTTTCTAGTACATTGGGCCCTTTTCCGCGTGTTCCTCCCTTCGATCCGGTGTCTTTTTACATTAACTTGATCGCGAATTCGACAAGCAAGGCACGGTTCTACTCGTTCGCCATCAAACACAGCGTCGTGCCACAAGAAGTCTGTGAGTTGTTCGGCTACGCAAGTCCATCGATGCGACATGCTAAGAGGACCTGCAGGATTCTTCGCTCTGAACTGTGGCGACAGGTCCGGTTCTATCGGTCCTGTGTCAGTGTCCTTGCCGGCTGTGACAACCCCCGACTTGGTCATAGCCCACGGTATAGGTCATACTTGGCCGCAGCAAGCCAGATGACGGAGTTCCTTTGGGGGACATACGTTCCTCATCTGAAAAGTCTCCGTGCACCCAGGACACCGTGGAAAGGCGAGTCTGTCTCTCTACTAGGGGATGTAGCGCTCCCGGAAGGCATACGTTCAGTCCTCGAGCACGGTCCGCAATTTTGCACAGAACCAAAACAGCGAGGTGAAAACATGGTAGCAAACATCCAAGACATTGCTGCCAAGGCCCAAGAAGATGACAGGTCTAGGTGCATTGAGGACTGTATGGACGTACTACTGAAAGCAGGATCACCAAGCACTAGGAGCTTTAATGCTTCCCACATTGTTAATTTTTTTCGTCAAAATGATTTATATCTACTCATTTCCGACAAGGAAGGAGGATTTGTCGCGTCATCCAAAGATGTGTATCTTGACAAAGCACAAAAGGCTATTGATAAGAATTTCAACTGCCTGAAGGGATATAAGGCCAAAACGGTGAAGGCAAAAGCACTCCAGTTATGCCATAGGATGGACTTAGAACAGATGAGGAAGCAGATCACAGCTGCCAAAAATGACCAACTGCAAATGTTTTTCACTGCTAAAACACACAAGGAGGGTTGCCCTTTTCGCGTAATAGTTACTGAAAAGGGTTCGTGGCAGGGATCTATGTCTCGTTTTTTGTTACGTAGCCTGAGCACCCTTAAATTGAATGACCCTTTCTTAATTACCAATTCAGAGGCAGTCATTCAATATCTAACACAAAATGCGATGAATGTAAAGTTCGGACTTTCACCAGACGTGGAGAACCTATTCTACTCTGTGCCACATAAGGGTATGTTTGAGGCGGTAGGCGCTTGCATCGAGGTTAATGGCAGCGTGGCCTTTCAAAACCAATGTGGGTTACCAGTAGAGACCTTCCTGGAACTCCTGAAATTTTACCTTGCATCCACCGTTGTCGTGTTCAACAACCATTCATATATACAAAAGCAAGGCATTTGCATAGGATCCTGTGTTGCCCCAGTACTGTGTGACATTTTTCTTTCCCAATGTGACCGTGACATATCCCAGAACCTTCCCAACAACCTGGTGGCACGTGTCTTTAGATATGTGGATGATTACCTCGTACTCCTGCATGAAAGACCTGCCCAACTTTAGTCAGTGACAGCCAACAGCATCCAGTCTAATTTCTGTAATCACGCCAAGGGATTGAAATTTACATACGAACTACCAACCGACAGTAAGCTTCAATTCCTGGACCTCCAACTTCTTTTTGGAGAGAACCATACGTGTTGGACTTACTCGCCACGGTCTAAGAGACGTCTTCTTCAGTTTGATTCGGCCCATTCAAAAATCATTAAACGAGGAATTGTGCAGAGCTGTCTAAAAGCCGCATTACAGAGGTCCTGCAAACATGCAGCCAAGAGGGGCTTTGATTCACAGGTTCTAAGGCTACAAGAGTCAGGATATCCCAATTCCTTGTTGTTTGAGGTTGCAGAGAGTTTGGCAAGTCCCAATGAAAGAAGAACAAGAAGTGCTGAGAGAAGAACACGGCCAGCAGTGGTTCCTTACATCCACAAAATATCGCATAACTTGAAACGGATAGCTTCAAGATATGACATACAAGTAGTACTTTCAGCCCCGGATAAACTTAAGAGGCTTTGTCCGAAAATCAACAGACCTCAACAAACTCATACTCTCTGCACAGTCCATCATAAACATAAGTACGTGAATTGCGACGTCAATGTGGTCTATGAAATTCCGTGCTCCTGTGGAAGTGTGTACGTCGGACAAACAGGCCGCTGTGTCAACGTGCGATTACGAGAGCATGCCTTGACTCTTCAATCATCTCCATCAGGGCATCTCGCCATCCATGTCAGGGACTGTGCCTGCACCCCTGTGTTCAGCCAAACTAAAGTCCTCAAGCGCAATCCCAGCAAGAGGGCAAGAGAGATGTATGAGGCTAAGACTATCATGACTCACGGGACCAAGTGCATAAGTGCGCCCTCTGTAGCACTGTCTCAAAAAGAGCAGCAATATCTAGACAATTTTTCTTAAATCTAGCGGGTAACTGAAAATATTGTCAATCATTTTTCTTCTTTTTGTTTTTTCTTCGCTTTTTCTTTTTCTTTTTAGAGGGGTAATTTAAGTCGATCATCAGTGTAGATCAAAGTGTCTTCTTCCTTTTTTCAGAGTTTCATCGCATTTTTCACTTCGTTCGCCTCTTTCACGACCATTAGTGTAAATTGTCATCGCACTTGTCACTTCGTTTACCTCTTTCACGATACATGCAGTAAATACCTAGTTGTGAGTAGCGTTCTTTCCTATCTATGTCTCCTTCCTGTGTTGTCTTTGCGCTACATTGTTATTATTTTCAATTCGAGGTCTGGTTTCAAAGGTAGCCCACGGCGCAAGGAAAACGGCGCACAACCCGTTTTCTCTGGAGCAAACCTAAAATTATTTTTGCCTGTCCAACTATCAAGTTTGTTTTGAGTTAACTGAAACTTGCGTTCACAGGTGAAACTGTTACAAGAAGAACACAAGATTTGAACATCGTCCACGTAAAGTGAGTATGAAATGAAAGACGGAAGAATTCTGGAAACGGAATTTATCTTGACAGTAAACAAGGTGACGCTTAGGATGACACCCTGTGGAACTCCGTTTTCCTGAGCAAATGAATCTGACATAGTAGAGCCCAGTGGAACCTGGAATGCGAACAAGAAGAACACAAGATTTGAACATCGTCCACGTAAAGTGAGTATGAAATGAAAGACGGAAGAATTCTGGAAACGGAATTTATCTTGACAGTAAACAAGGTGACGCTTAGGATGACACCCTGTGGAACTCCGTTTTCCTGAGCAAATGAATCTGACATAGTAGAGCCCAGTGGAACCTGGAATGTCCGTCAAAAAGTCTCCTGTACACTTCACCATTCGACCCTGAATACCATAGCTGTAAAGGTCTTTAAGTATTCCAAACCTCCATTAGCTACCGTATGAGTTCTCTAAGTCAAAGAAAACAGAGACACAGAGTTGTTTATGCCCGAGTGCTTCGCGAATTATTGTTTCCAGGCGGACCAAGTAATCCACTGCAGGTCGTCCGCGACGAAAGCCACACTGGTTATTCGCAAAGAAATTATATTTTTCTAAAAGGTACTGTACATTAACCGTCTGTTAATTAGTCTCTCGTATGTTTTCTCAAGACTCCTAGCGAGTGCCATGGGCCGGTAATGGGAAGGGAGCGTAGCGTCTTTGCCACGTTTCAGAAGCGTTATAATGTGAGCCCGTTTCCATGCCTGAGGAAAGCAATGCCTGTTCCCACAGAGAGTTAAAAAAGGAGGAGGGTTCTTAGCGGGTTACGTGACAACCTTCGAAGCATAGCATAGTGCAGTGTGTCTGGCTCCAATGCAAACGTTTTCTTTACATCGAGAGCTTGTTCTAGCTCGCAAATTGTAAAGGGCCCATTATATGGCTGTGAGTTAGACCCCCCATGGAAAAAGAGCAACTTTCTATTCGAGTATTATTCTGTTCAAATTCAGAAATATAATTATCGAAGCTAGATACACTATGAAAATGCTGAGCAAGAGCATTAGCAACATCGTTGACAAACCCTAGAGGCGGATTAAATACCTGGATGGTAAAGCCCCGTAGTTACCATTGATTTTGCCTACACGATCCCAAACCACTTTAACCGTAACCAAACTACTTATAGAGGAGAGGTATTTTTCCAAGATGCGTTTTTTTTTTGCTTTCTTGTCCAGCAGGCTTGCGCTTTTCGTATTTTAAATTCAATCTTGTTCTCCACGATAGGGTACCTGCGGAAAACATCGCAGGCTCAATTTTGTCTTGCAAGGGTAGTTGAACAATCTTAGTTCCACCATGGCGTGTACGTCTTTGGTACATTACGGGAGGTACGTGGGATAGAGTGCTCAGCAGCATTGATTATCTATTGAGTAACATATGTTGTAGCCTCATCAGGGGATAGAGTGGCCAATAGTGAAGCATCAAGTGTAGCATATAGGCTGAAATGTTCCCAGTCCGCCTTGTCTAGTTTCCACCTAGGCATACGCTTTTCAAGAGTGGGGAGATCGACCACACTGTCTCAAACAACTGGAATGTGGTCGCTGCCAAATGAATTTTCTAAAACCTTCCAAGAAAAGCAAAGAAGCAATGATGGCGATAAGATGGATAAATCTATGCGGTTGTGTGGTGCACTAAAGAAAGTTGGGGCTTTGGTATTTAAAATGCATAAATTCAAAGGCAATAAAAACCGTTCAATGACTCCTCCGCGGGAATCAATTTGTGCACTGCCCCACATGGTGTGATGAGCATTAAAATCACCTATGATAAACAAAGGTTGTGGAAGCTGAGTTAAAAGCTTCTGAATGAAGCTTATGGATGTGTATGGGAGTGTGTGGTGGAAGGTACAGTGAAAGAACAGTGATGAGACGGTCCTTAAAGGGGCGATGCAACAATTTTTGTACTTTGCGAAAATACCGCTTAGAACGGATCCCTGACATTAATGTCCTATGAAACACGTGTTCGTTCTTCACCCCACGCAATAGAAGTACCAGAAAAAAATTAAAGAAAAACGAACAGCGTTCACCCCCTCAACTCGCAGCCAGAACAAGCGGCCACGTGATCTGGAGCCGATTATATGCCGCCAATGTTGATCATAGCCACGCGCTGGGGTTGGCAAAGCACAGGACACGCGCTGAGTTCTAGACATTGTTATGGCTCGACTATTGTCGTCGTTGCAGCGACTGGACACGGGCCACTACCCGAATGCTTCTCGAGCTAGTAATTATCACGAGCACAAATCGAGTGCCCACGCAATGCTCAGGTCCAATCTATGAACCGCATTCAAATATCGTCATTGGGGTGTACTGCGATCCCCACGTTACGTCATCAAATTTTGCAAAGGAGAGATTGAATGAAAGTGATCGCTTTTGTCCCTGAAATTATACCGCAACAAAGGAGTTTCTTGGCCAGTGGCGTTGCGTGCGAGTATCCTTGAGTCCCACTAGTGCCAGTAAGCTCGTGTAAATTGAAAAACATTCCAACTGAATATTGTTGCACAGCTCCTTTAAGAACACCTGCTGCCACAGCCTTGAGGGGCGTGTCAAGGGGGACCTGGGCACATATGCCACTCCACTCTGCACAACAACCGCAACACCACCGGTTGAATGAGAAGATGGGCTGTCTTTGCGGAAGAGGTTATAGTTTCGTAAATGTGTGGACATCAAATAGGTCTCCCGCAATGCAAGAGCTATTGGACGTAGCTCATTAAGTAAAAAGTGAACATCATCTATATTGTGAAGGAGACTCCGACAGTTCCACTGCATAACACTAAACTGACTTATTACACAGCTTAATCAAAATATTCTTAAAAATGTGGGGTTCACAGCTGTAAGCAAGCGAACACAACCGAAGTTATATTTATTGGGGCAGTGACACGAGGCATTTTTTTTTTCTTTTTCTCCCCTTTCGTACCTCTCTTGGTGGGCGGAGGTGGCTCGGTTGGATTGGCAGTTACCTTCATGACCTCCTCCTCCCGCTGTAAAGTGGAAGGAGGGGACCCCTCGCTGCTCTGAGAGGGAGTGTCATCAAGCACCACTCGAGGATTAGGGCCAGGACGATGGCGAACCGGCTTGGCACGTGGAACTTTGGGTGGGGCCGCTGGGTTCTGAGAACCCACAGAGGCCTCGCTGGTGGTTTTGGGGCTGGGTGAGCACTGCAAGTCGCGGAGACTGTACTGAAAGCCCACCGATGACTTTAGTGGCGGCGTGCCCCCCTGGCAGCCGCCTCGGCATGGCTGCCTCCTTGGAGGAAGGAAAATCGTTTCCTGACTCAAGGTATATGGGGTTTTCTTTGATCTTCAGCGTTAAGATTCTCTTTACCTCTTGAAATTTCGGACTGGCTCAAGAATAGGTGAAATGGGCACCAGAGCAGTTGACGCACTTGGGAAGGGTACCCTCGCACGTGTCAGCTGGATGGTCTGTAGCTCCGCACTTTGCACATGTACTTTTTTATGACAGGGGAAAAAGCTGTGGCCAAATCGTTGGTATTTTCAGCCTCGTCTCGGGTTCGGTATATAGGGGCGCACATTGCAGAGACGATAGCCTGCCATTGATACTTTCGGGCAGCACAGTAGAAGCAAAAGTTAAGACTAAGTGCTTCGTTGGTCTCTCCAGTCCGTCTCTACGTATGGAGATTTGCCGCACGGCGACCACCCCCCGCCCGGAAAAGTCCGCCAAGATCAACTCTTCAATAGACTCCAACACGTCGTCCTCTAAGATGACAACCAGACAGCTATTCAAGGTGCGATGTGGGGTGACATATACTTTGAAGTGCGAGATCTTGTTTAAGTCTAAGAAAATAACACACTGCACTTCGTTTTCCACTTCCACGAGAAGCTGCCAGATGATAGTTTCTTGGTCTTAAAGTTATGACTAGGGCTCCGTGTTTTCGGATAAATCCGAAAAACTCAGGGAAACACCCGCCGGTAAACTTTTTGTCAATTCGGATTTATCTGATTAACTCCGAATTGTTATGTGCCCATGCCACCCCCCCCCCCCCCCCAAACAAAAAAAAAAAGTTTTTTTTTTTTTTTTTTTTTTTTTTTTTTTACAATTTGAGCGGCGCAGGATCAATGGTCCTGGGAAAATGACACCATAATTATCTTTCAAGCCTCGGACCGTTGTCAAAAGGGGGTCTTACGGCTTGTCTCGTCAAGGTTGGGTCAGGAAAACAGGTCATTGTACCATTCGTGTCACGACAAAAGCCACTCTTTTGGTTTCCAGTTTGGGCCATGGGATTTGGGATTTAGAGAAAGGAGAGGGCATGTTTTTGGGAGTAACAGTGAAAGCTATGGACCATAGAGGTTGTATAAATTAGGGAAGAGGGGCAGTTGAAACTTCTCTATTACATCCTTAACCACTCCACCTCGCGCGGCCGCGGGATAGATTGATGGGATGACTACGACCTTCCTTGCGGCTACCTCCGGCAGTTTATTGATTTTAAGGTATCGACGTTTATCGAAACCACACTTGTGTGCGACTTTTGTCGTGGGACAAATTACTATTGCCAATGACACCAACGCCAAATTCAACTGAAGAAATCTTAATTGATACAAGCGCGTTTTATTTTTTATCTGGCATACGTTTGCATCCGGTTAGTATTTATTATTTTTTAATTGGAAACACTGCGAAATTTATCTCCGAATTTCGGAGAATTGGGGATCTACGAAAAATAAACTTTTATAAACACCGAATTTTTGCTAAAAAATAAACTCCGAAAAACACCCTCCAAATTTCATGAACGTAGTTATGACCAACTATGTTTTCCAAAGTTTTGGAAATTAGAAAGGGAAAAAGCTTAGATAGTGGTTTACCATTTTGCTGTGAATGCATTACCAGAAAGCGGGTAAGGCTCCTCTGGGCTGCAGCGGACGCGGTTTTGCGGATTACTTCAGTCCGGACCCTTTCAAGGTCGAAAGGGGAAGGTTTGTTTGTTTGGAACCCATATGAACGGCAGAAACTTTGGAATCAGTAGCGCACCACCCACCACAGAGTCCAATTAGGGGATAGGTAACATCTCATAACAGTCCCGGCTTATGTGAGTATGTTACTCTACCAGTGCTACCAGGATACTATAACCAAGTGTGGGTCAAGAGAGAGTTCTGCCGCCACCCAAGGTTCGCCCTTGCCGCCAAAGAAGGTGAAATAAAAAAGAAGAGGAGAAGAAGGAAGCTAAGTTAGGAGAGAAGAAAGGCGACTGATTGAATCATCCTGGGCCGGCAAAGCCAGAACAATCGTCTACGAGAAGTGGGGGCGGAAGTGGTGTATTGCCTCACTCCGGGGGGGGAGGGGGTGCTAAAGGGCCCCAACCTTCCCAGGGCTCGACTCAACCACCAGGATCGCTTTTTCAGCGGACGCGGGAAAGCCACGCGAAGCCAGGCGTGGGCGGGCCAACCCGCATTGCTCAAGGTCCGTGGTGACGCCACTCACCAAACACTCACAGGTGCCTCCTGCGGGGATAACAATCGGTGAAATAAATATTTTTCAACGCTGTCGATATGCCTACCGCCTGCTATTTAATCGCTTCATTCCCCAAAACGTCCCGAGTATTTTTTAGAAACAAATCAGGTGTCTGGTAGCTGCTGTTACCAAGTTCCAAGCATCAACAATCATGATCAGAGTGGTCGTTTTAATGCTTCGATTTGTTAATCTTTGCTTTTCAGGATTATTTTTATTATACTTTATCAGCGGGTGAGTAGGCACCCATTTTATTTCACTACCAGTGATGTGAGCTGGTCTCTCGACGGTTCTAATTTCAACACAAGTGAACGTTCCCGACCGTAGCTGTGACCATTTCAACGATCGCTTTCTGTAATTACGCAGTGAAAGCATTCATCAAATTCTTTTAGCTGCACGCCAACCTTAAATATTGTTAAATAACACATTCCAAGTCTTTATTTGAGTAAGACGTTATTCATAGGGAACAAGCTCTGCCATCGAAGCTATCTGTGTTGTGCTGCCGGCCCGAAATTCGCTCAGCCAGCGATCAGGGCAACACACGTTGTCCAAAACAAGTTGCTCCTGTTTTTGTTGCCGAGAGCTGTCATACCGAGGCAACATTTTTTTGTCGTCCATGAAGTGCAACTGTTCCAGCAATGTTACAGGTTTGTCAGACAACAGGCGAGCAACAAGTTGCCCTACTGCTGGACAGCGTTTTGTGTTATTGTTGCCGTTGTGTTGCCTCAGTGTGACAGGGCCTTTACAAGATTTGGTTGTCGGAGGAAGCAGATATACTTTTGGCATTTGAAACGCGTACATCTTGATTATATAAAATATATGCAGAGTGTCTCAAACAGCTGTCAGGCTATGTAAATCGACCACGAAAATTGGTGTCTTAACCTATCGTGCTACGACTTTGTGCAGCGTTGCCCACAGGTGGTGCATTTTTCTATAAAATTTGCAAAAAGCGAACTCACATGATTATAAAGTAAAACATAAAAAAGTCTTAACTCCTACGGAAACGCCGCGAAATCACCGGTCTTCAAACAATGGGACAACGCTGCACAAAATCGTAGAGCGATAGATAGGTTAAGAAATCGATTTTTGCGCTCGATTGAAAGAGTCTGGCCGCTATTTGAGAGAACCTGTAGAATGTAAAATGCACCTACATATACATTATTTCTTTATATAAAGCAGGAAATTAGTAATGCTCCGCGAAGAGTCCGACTTTTTTTACTGCGGTTCTTGTCAAATCGCCTATACTCCTTTTAACCTCAAGGTTAAAAGGAGTATAGGCGATTTGACGTCCATGAAAACGCAATGCTCAGAGCCGCAATGCTCAGAGAAAACGAAATGCTTGTGGCCTACTCCACAAGCATTTCCAAATACTGCATGCTCACCGAAGATAAGCTCATCGCACAAAGCAAGCTGGAGATCCGACTTTTGCCTAATTTCTTACAACTTGCGAAATTACTTGTAATTCTTTATATTTATCAGTAATTTTGTAAGAGAATAATCACATGTTGTGGAAGGGAATCGTACGATACTTTTCACGCGCTTCGCGAGAAAAGTTTTTGGAAGGGAATCGTACGGTAGTTTTCTCGCACTCCGAATTTGCGACCGGGCGCTCTATGGCTCCGTCGTCGAACTGCCAGGCTTTGTAAGTATAGAGGAGGCTATGCTCCGACATTCTAAGAGCACTTGCCCGCGTCCAAGCAGTATGCAAGACAGCGCAGCTGTGCGCGAGGAGACGATTTGAA
Organism: Ixodes persulcatus; assembly: GCA_013358835.2. Taxonomy (NCBI): domain Eukaryota; kingdom Metazoa; phylum Arthropoda; class Arachnida; order Ixodida; family Ixodidae; genus Ixodes; species Ixodes persulcatus. The sequence continues at coordinate 31,694 of JABSTQ010009495.1, read as the reverse complement.
CAATATAGCATCCTCATATGTGTCCGAATAGCTCTCACTTTTAAGAGCGAGCGGAACCAAGATGGCGCACGACATCCTCCATCTGTAGGCGGATGTCATGCGCGACGCTGTCTTGTACTTGTGAGACGTACTTCGCTGTCCACAAATGCTTTTGTACCTGGATTATCTCCTCCACCCCGGAGACCTGGCACACAGGCGACCCTTCTTTACGAATGTTCCCCTCCCTAAAAAATAATTACCGTTTTTGAACAAACAAAAAGCCATAACAAAATCGCAACGGGGCCGCAGTAGAATTTAAACATGTTCGTCACTATTGCAACCCGACCCGTACAGTAATGGAGTGCGGTTTTGCGCCAGAGCGTAACGCCACTATAGTACTGCTCCGGCGCGCCCTCTGGGCAGCCCAACAGAGGTATACAGTTCTCTGTGTCACCGCGTAGAAGGCTTCAACTTATCAGTGTGGTCATCGACATACTTACTTTTGATGTATCCCCGCGGAAAATATAAGCTCAAACGGCCAATCCGGCCTTTTTCTGCGTCCGCGGTCCCCACAAGCTCTACTATCTCTCAATTTACCAAAGAGTCCGAAGTATGGGACCTCGACTTTGCATTTCATTCCTAGTTCAGACCACAGCTCTCTCAAACACTTGCAGGCACTCCAAAAAGAAAGGACTGTTTCGGCTCATTTTGTTCGTGATAGTACGTGGTGAGAGCTCAACTAAATATTTAACTCGTCGTGTTTTCCTGACTCAGTTTTTCTTTTTTCTTTTTCACTGTAAAAGTGCTATGTTTTTTTGGTTTTTCTTTAAGGAGCACGGGGAGCATGCTTTAGTGTTAAACAAAACAAAAAGCTTCTGAGACGTCCATGTATGAACTGAAGGATAACTTAAACCGACTAAATATCTTTAGAGTACATGTGCATACTGCCACGCGCGTAGGCGAGCAAGCGCGTGTGTGGCCGAGTGGTGTTTGTAATCTTTTTTGATAGCAAAAGTTTGGTACGTTCTGCAGGCATTGTCCATGTCGCGCATAAATGTTCAGAAGATGCACCGCGTGTTCGCGGTTTTTATTTGGAGCTCAAGCTGGGAGCGTTCTAGCCGTACCAATTTGTTCCGACCAGTTCAGAGTGGGGGACTCGGTTTGTCTCACTTGTTTATCCGACAAATTGTTTCTCGTTTCATTTTCCTTCGTGATCAAAGTAATGCATTTTTACGTACAGTGCTGCAGGTGCGATTGAAAAATGTTCTGCCTGAGTTTATCGTGTCTTCAAGTAACGAAATATGTCGGACTGTTCAAGGTTACACGCGGGAAGTAGTACTTTCTTTTCAGTTGCTGAAGGTGCGTTTTTCTTTGGAATATCTCAGTGTTGTTTCACCCAAAAGGCTGTATAAAGATTTAGTTGACGTGTTATTACCAATCCCTATGTACAGGTCTGTATACTCTGATGGCCCAGGACTGGACGTTCTTAAACGGGTTAAAAGAATGCCAATAAAGCCTACAGTAAAATAATTTTTCTTTACATTGCACTGTGGCGTTCTGCCTGTTAAAGCGTGGCTAGATGAGAAAGGTATATACGTGCCATGGACAGTCAACTGTCTGCTCTGTAATAAACCTGAAACAGTTGAACATGTTTTTATCGATTGTTGGGATGCCGTTTTTTACTAGGACATCCTTCAACGGACCCTAAAGAAAGAACTTCCTATTACCGCACAAGGCATTCGCTTTTTGTCTGTTGATAATGATGACGGTATCCCGTATGACATGTTCATGGTCCTGGGCCTACACAGTATATGGACGTTAATGTCAATGAAAAGATTTTAACGTGTCGCGTTGGCCAAGTGTGGCTTTCGTGTTTTTAACCCAGTCTTGTGTTGTGATACTAAACAGGCAATAAAGAAAAAGAAAAGTGTGTGGCCGAGCGGTTACCGCGCTTGACTTTCGTGCGGTAGGCCCAGGGTTCGATTCCTGGGAGTTCCGCGAATTTTATTTATACTTTCAGTTTAATGTTCTGGTGGATTCGAGAACATTGTTGTTTATTCTAGGCCCGAATGTTCTACGCGTCGAACCTTCCACGCCGATAATTCCAGAAGCCCACGCGTGTACATAAGGGGCTTCGCGTGGCGAGTAAAAGTCAGTTTCGCCTCAGCGTTCGATCTTGATGCTTCGCCGCCTTCGACGCCCGCGACGCTCTGTTATTATCATTTGTTTCCTTTTTATTTTTGGGCACAAGTTCGCCCCATTAAACGTTTAGTTCATTCAGTTATTCGCCGCCTCATCACTTGTCCTTCGTGACATTTTGGTGGAGGTGCTGAGTACGCTTTCTATGCCCATGAAGCGTACACCTACGAAGACATCCCAGCCAAGTGAGGTGCTCAGCCCCGGAAGGCTACCCTTCGCAGAAAACGCCAACTTCCGAGCAAGCAGCCGTACAAAAGACCAACCTTCGGAACTCGGACCCCTGCTGCAGAAACCAGAGAAGAAGACCGCGACGATGACCACTCCACCCGTCGTTCTCCTACCCGTCGCTGCTCGCACGCCCGCGTCCTTCCATGGTGAGCCTTCTGAAGACATCGAGGACTGGCTACAACAGTACGAGCGGGTGGCCCAGCACAACCAATGGACGGACGACCAGCGCCTGCAGCATCTTTACTTCGCGCTCGAAGGAACGGCCAGGCACTGGTTCGAGAATCACGCGACTTCATTGATCTCGTGGACCGCCTGCAAAAATGAGCTGAGACGGACTTTCACCAACCAATATCGACGGGAGAGGGCCGAAGACCTTCTACGAATGAGGACCCAGGGCACAAGCGAGACGATCACCAGCTTTGTAGAAGATGTTCTGCGCCTGGTCGCGCGCGCCGACCATCTAGCCACCGACGAAAAGAAGCTTCGGATCCTGATGCGAGGCGTAAAAGATGACATCTTCGGTGGCCTTGTTCGCAACCGCCCAGCCACCGTCGAAGATTTCGTCAAGGAAGCCACAAACATCGAACATGCGCTTCAAGCACGGGCCTCCCATTACCAGCGACTTCCCGGCGTCGCTGCCCTCTCGACGTCCAGCTGCAACGGCCCGGACCTCCGCGAGATAAACCGGGACGTCGTGCGGGAGGAAATCAGGAAGCTTCTTACTGCTGCCGCAAGCCCGGATTCGCCCTCAATCGCCGAGGCTGTCCGGGCAGAAGTTCAGCAGGCGCTGCAGCCACAAGTTCTTGTCAGCGCCGCTCCCGAACCACCGACGCTGAGCTACGCCGCAGCTACCCGACGACCAATGCCACCTGCTCACCCGTATACGGCGCCACCCCGACGGGAACCTCCAGCGCCGCAGTTTTCCCGACGCCAGGAAGATCGGGCGCACGCCCACCCAGAACCAGTAGCGCCAAGAAAGACCGACGTGTGGAGGACGGCCGATCGACGCCCCTTGTGCTATCACTACGGTGAAGCCGGCCACATTGACCGCCGATGCCCCTACAGACAACTGGGGCTGCGCGGGTTCCACCCGAGCGACCCGCGTCCAAGGTACGACGAGCGCCCTCGCGACATCGAGGAGTACCTCCGATGCTCCCCAGTGTCGTCTCTCCGCCGTGAAGCCCGATCCACATCGCCACGACGTTCAGCGTCCCCATCGCCACGACCTCGCCGAGAGAGCCTGTCTCCCCTGCGTCGCCGGGAAAACTAAGTGCGGCAACGCCTGGAGGTGACGTTGCCGAAAACGACGGAAGCAAACAGCCTCCAAAAACGCCGGAGCGCTCCCACTCTCCCAACGCACCGCATCGCACTGACGCGCCTGCAACGGTGTCCAACAACCTAAACGTTGTTATCGACGGCCTCGACGCGTCGGCACTCGTGGACACCGGAGCAGACTACTCAGTCTTGAGTGGGAGGCTCTCTCGCCGACTGCGAAAAGTGACAACGCCGTGGGATGGACCTCAAATACGAACCGCCGGAGGGCATCTCATTACACCAGTATGAAGTTGCACTGCCCGTGTCGAAATTCATGGCGAAACGTGCCCTGTAAAATTCGTCGTTCTACAAGACTGTTTTAGAGATATCATTCTCAGCATGGATTTTCTGTGTGAATACGGCGCCGTCATCGACCTGGGTGAAAACAGATTGACGCTGCGGAAGCCTGTTCCGCCTTTAGAGACACCCCAAATAGCGTCAGCCGCCGTCCGAGTGGCCGCCGACCACGTGAACCTGCCGACGCGATTATGTGTTGTCGTACCCGTCGTGACCGATACAGCTACCTGCGGCGAAGTTGTCCTGGAAGGCAACCTCCAATTGCTCCTGGGGAGAGGAATCGGCGTTGCAAGAGAAGTGGCTGAACTTCAGGATGGGCGCACCGTTGTCCTCGTGACGAACTTCCGACAAGAAACGCAACACCTCACGAAAGGTGCCGCTGTGGGCCACGTCGAGGAACTTCGAAACTCCGCCGCAATCGCTGTGATCGCTGACGAATCATCGCCACCTCAGCAAGACATTGCGCCGCCAGCGCAGCTCGACATCGACCCGAAGCTTCCAGGCCCGAAACGACGACAGCTGATTGACCTCCTCGCCGAATACAGCGACTGCTTTGCGAAGTCGTCGAAGGTGCGCCAAACCGCCGTTGCGAAGCATCGCATCGTTACCGAGGACGACGCGCTCCCTGTGCACCGATCGCCGTACAGTGTCCCCGTAAAAGAAACGGAGGTCGTTCAAGAGCAAGTGCAAGAAGTGCTGAACGACGACATCATCCAGCCTTCAAGCAGTCCGTGGGCCTCTCCGGTCGTGCTTGTCAAGAAGAAGGACGGAATGCTTAGGTTCTGCGTGGACTACCGACAGCTGAACGCGGTAACCAACAAAGACGTCTATCCACTCCCCCGCATCGATGACACACTAGACCGGCTGCGCCACTCCCGGTACTTTTCATCGATGGATCTGAAGAGCGGTTACTGGCAGATCGAAGTCAACGAACAGGACCGAGAGAAGACAGCTTTCGTCACGCCGGATGGACTGTACGAGTTCAAGGTGATGCCCTTAGGACTATGCACGGCGCCAGCAGCTTTCCAGCGTGTCATGGACACCGTACTGGCAGGACTGAAGTGGCAGAGCTGTCTTGTCTACCTTGACGACGTCGTTGTGTTTGCAAGTGACTACGACGAGCACTTGCGACGACTCCGAGCTGTACTCCAAGCCATACAGACCGCGCGACTCACCCTTAAGCCGTCCAAGTGCCGGTTCGCCTATGACGAACTGAAGTTCCTAGGCCAAGTCGTTAGTAATGACGGCGTCCGCCCAGACCCCGAGAAGACTCGCGCCGTTGCGGCATTTCCAGCGCCTTCAGACAAGAAGGCCGTGCGAAGATTCCTTGGACTTTGTGCCTACTATCGACGCTTCGTTCGGGATTTCGCAAGAATTTCCGCACCGCTCACAAAACTTACGAATGACGCCGAGAAGTTCAAATGGGCCAAGGAGCAGCAGCACGCATTCGACGAGCTGAAGCAACGACTCCAGACTCCTCCTGTTCTTGGACACTTCGATCAAGATGCGGAAACCGAGATTCATACGGACGCAAGTAACGAAGGCCTTGGCGCGGTACTGGTTCAAGTGCAAGAGGGCACCGAGCGAGTAATCGCCTACGCCAGTCGGACACTGTCCAGAGCGGAGAGTAATTACCCCACGACTGAAACAGAATCTCTGGCGGTCGTCTGGGCCATCACGAAGTTTCGCCCGTACTTATACGGGAGCCCTTTCCGCGTTGTCACGGACCAAAACTCGCTCTGCTGGCTTGCGAACCTAAAGGACCCTTCAGGACGTCTTGCTCGGTGGAGCCTCCGACTGCAGGAGTTCAACATGACTGTGGTCTACAAGTCAGGCCGCAAGCACAGCGACGCCGATTGCCTGTCCAGAGCCCCTGTCGAGACATCCTCCGGTAGCAGCGACGACGATGACGATGAGTGCTTCCTAGGCGTGGTGAACACCAACGACATGGCGCGACGTCAAAGAGACGATCCTGAGTTGCGCGCCCTAATCGAGCACCTCGAAGGACGAGGGGGTACTATCCCCCCGTGTCTTCTTGAGAGCCCTGCCGACCTTCGTCCTCCGACAAGGTGTGCTTTACAAGGAGAACTTCGGAGACAACAGCTCGACATGGCTGCTGGTAATCCCTGCCGACCTTAGAGACGAGATCTTCCAAGCCTGTCACGACGACCCAACGGCTGGGCACCTTGGCTACAGCAGGACGCTCACCAGGATTCGAGAAAAATACTGCTGGCCAAGGCTACCAAAGACCGTTCACCTCTACAGTCGATCATGCCACGAGTGTCAGCGACGCAAGAAACCGCCGACGAAGCCGTCAGGACATCTGCATCCGATTGCTCCCCCGTCTACGCCATTCCAGCAGATCGGAATTGATTTACTTGGCCCTTTCCCGCCGTCAACGTCGGGAAACCGCTGGATATATCGTCGCCACAGATTATCTCACACGGTACGCCGAGACGAAAGCCCTTCCATCATGTACGGCTGTGGAAGTCGCCAAGTTTTTCATCGAGTCCATTGTCCTCCGGCACGGCGCCCCCGAAATCCTCATTACCGACCGTGGATCATCGTTCATGGCCCAGCTGACGCAAGAGATCCTTCGCCTCAGTGGCACCGGCCACCTTCGAACCACTGCGTACCATTCGCAGACAAATGGACTAACAGAACGGCTGAACAAAACCATCGCCGACATGATCTCAATGTATGTCGACGTAGAGCACAAGACTTGGGACGAGGTGTTACCCTACGTCACATTCGCTTACACCACGGCGGTGCAAGAGACCTCAGGAGTAACACCGTGTCAGCTGGTGCATGGCAGAAAAGTGTCGACCATGCTCGACGCAATGATACCCCACAGGCCAGCTGACGATGGGATACCCGACGCCCAGGTGGTTGCTCAACGAGCCGAAGAAGTTCGCCAGCTCGCCCGACTCCGAATTCAAGATCAACAACGTGTCGACGCTACCTGGTACAACCTTCGCCGGACCGACGTTCGCTTCAAGCCCGGAGACCGTGTGTGGGTTTGGACCCCAATACGACGACGCGGTCTAAGCGAGAAACTCCTGAATCGCTACTTCGGACCCTACAAAGTGCTTCGCCGACTCGGCGATCTGAACTACGAGGTGATGCCCGACGGAACACGGACTTTATCACGCCGCCCTCCACGACCGGAAGTCGTCCACGTCGTGCGCCTCAAGCCGTACTACGCGCGATAAGACTGTGAACTGTGATCTCGTGCAACGCTTGATAGGATAGTGTTTTGCCAGCCTCCGTATTTTCCCATTCGTTTGCTTGTCTTGCTCTGTTTTGTGGCCTTTCACGTGGCATCGAGGCGATGCATTTTTAAAGGGGGGAGTAATGCCACGCGCGTAGGCGAGCAAGCGCGTGTGTGGCCGATTGGTTACCGCGCTTGACTTTCGTGCGGAGGCCCAGGGTTCGATTCCTGGGAGTTCCGCGAACTTCTTTTATACTTTCAGTTTAATGTTCTGGTGGAATCGAGAACATTGTTGTTTATTCTAGGCCCGAATGTTCTACGCGTCGAACCTTCCACGTCGATTATTCCAGAAGCCCACGCGTGTACATAAGGGGCTTCGCGTGGCGAGCCAAAGTCAGTTTCGCCTCAGCGTTCGATCTTGCTGCTTCGCCGCCTTCGACGCCCGCGCGCTCTGTTGTTATCATTTTTTTCCTTTTTATTTTTGGGCACAAGTTCGCCCCATTAAACGTTTAGTTCATTCAGTTATTCGCCGCCTCATCACTCGTCCTTCGTGACAATACGTTGCATGTAAATTCACCGTACGGAAGGTGGTAAGCGCCTCATTCGTTACACTGGAATAATATTCATAAGGTTTTTCATCATGCGTGCAGTTTGTCGCATCATAGATAACAGTTCGCTTCCTGGAAATGTGTTTTCCTATTTGAATTTTCACAAAGGCCCTGCGTAGTCGACTTAACTAAATCTCTACAAGGCCAGCAAGGTTGATTATATACCCTTTTCACAAGGGCGACGCCTCCTTGAATTGACGTTACTTCAAGTATGGGCAAAAACACTGTTTTGCCGTCGCCACTCCTATCGAAGACATTTAGAATATAAGCGTAACAGTCACATATTTTTGTTTTGCCTTCCTTCTATTTGTTTACTATTTACAAGTTGAAACGTTCTATTATTTTTTCGTCGCCTATACCGGATACGCATATTAGGTGGCTGGGGACGAGAGTACACGGAAATTGTTTGTAAAGAAAGATTCTTTAACAAATGCTGTAGTTCCTGCACTGTTAGCAAGAATAAGACGCCCAGACGTGTAAACCGTCGTCCCATAGCGGACACGTCAAAACGTGTTTGTTTTACACGCAGCCATGTGTGTTATTCGTCTACACACGAGGTGCCGTGTAAACTTAACACGCTACACCGTGTCTGTCTTCCGGGAAACGCGGTTTGAGCGTGTTCCTTATGAAACATGGCGGCCAGCAGCCGAGAACAGGCGAGAGACGAGCCCAGCGAGCCGCGCGCCTTTCAGCCGAATTGAAAGCACACAGGACGCGTTTGTTCTTATTCGATGTCTTTTATACACAGTAAACAGTCACCAAGCGGCGGACGTAGCTACGTGCAAAGGTACGTACGTGCGTCATCGGCGGTCGGCGGTGTCGGTAGCTACGACGGACGGAGCCGCTAGACAGAAAAACGAATGCCGAACTCACATGGATAAATAACTCGAGCAAAGTATTTGGAATCGGGCGGTAACTTGCGCGACCTAGCGAGATTTCTAGCAGCCTATATAAAAAGAAACAAGTCCGTTAATACGCTGCCAACGATCACGACTAGACAACAACCCTACATATATCGCAGACAACACGAGTACCAAGTATTACACAGCACCGACATGTACACAAACACAACAACGACACTGCGCCCGACACTTCCTACTCGACATTCCTTTCTCCTCGCGGCGCATATAAGCTTGACATGTGCGAATGAGCTCTTTGGTCACTGACCGTTACAGATTTATAGAAGAAGTCACAAAACACGGCGCAATGAACAGCCGTGTGTTAGAGCTGTTTGCATTTAAAACGTCTGGAGGCAAAATGTATAATGTAGTCCGTTGCGACAAATAACGATATATTAGCAATACATCTTAAACCGGTCATAAAAAAGTTCAAATTTTGTTATTTTCTTGTTTGACCAATGTTATGAGCACTCCGACTAGCTTGAATCATATAGAAAAAGAAATTATTGTGATTTTGTCATTACGCATACAATAATAAATGGAGATGATCCTTGCGCAAAGCATTTTTTATATATTTTTGTGAGGGACATCGGCGCAACACTTCACTTCCGCTAGTTGCAGTACGGGAGCAGACGCCTTATTTTTTGGGGCGTTTTGATGCAGTTTGTTGTCGTATGTCGTGTCGGTGTCGAGTGGAGCGGTGGGGCTTGGGGGTTTGTGACCGGTGTTATTCGTGATCACTAGTGTGGCGCTTATGCGTCCTTTTTTATACTGCCCCACCCCGAACTTTGAAGATTCGCGGGCCCGTAGCACTGCATTATGCTGAATCGCGAGCTCCTTCTCTGTTGACGTCGTTTCCCTGGTACCACTCGTGGATACTGCAAGCGTTTAAACAGTGTGCACCGTCTCGCCTACATCCCCGGTGACGTACTCGACCTGTTGAAACTTATTGCTTCCGTCATTTTGGAGTACGCAAGGCAGTTATCTCGTTGATCTGGTTTCGGTTATAAAAGCAAGGCAAAACGCTCGTAGTTCTCGAACTCAGTACACGTTCGACAGCTTCCACACTTTGACAGCGGATAACTGGATGAACGAGGTTTTACATTTACTTCAGAGGTCACTCTCGCCGCGTCCTCACCGTTCAGCAGCAGGATCAGCTGGCGACAAGCCGCGGATGAAAGGCTTGAGCATCAACAGCCCAAGTGCACTCGGTGCCAATGCGGGCGATGCGGGTTTCTGTCATCCGGGAGGCCAGCACAAACCGTGACCGTTGCAGCTCTTCGTCATGACACGGTGTTGCAGACGCACTGCTTTCGTGAAGCAAACGCACTGCTTTCGTAAATCTTGGCTTGTGATTGCGCCCTTGTAGATCATCTTATTCGTTTTGCTGGAGAGACGCAAACAACAGGCATAACAAAATCGCTTGCATATTCCGCATACCTCGCAAAAGCATTTACCCAGTCACCTTGCGAAAAGCGCGAAACACAGAGTCCGTACCGTCCTAAGCTTCCCCTATCTTTTACTTGCTTTAGAGCAGTTTGTACCTGCTGGTACATATGCCTACTGAAACTAAAACAGGGCAGTGCCTGAGAGAAAAGAGGCAAAGTTGGGAATGCTTGCTCGCTCTCTCCAATTTCTCAACTCTCAAGTGATTGTACCATAATAAATGCACCAATGCCTCTTCCCAAAATAAAGAAAAAGCACTACGTTCACTACGTAAAAACGTGTCTCAGTTCATGCATATGTGGGCAGGTAGGAAATCTTGCCCTAATTTATTCCCACCGCGTGATGAGCGCAAGAAACTCGCACGCGATTTACAGGAAAATATCGGTGGTGACTTCAGTTTCCTGAAATTCTGTATAACCGGTCGTTTGCAGGACCGAATCATCTACTCGAGCGGTGTGCGCCGCTGTGCAAACGCAGTCCAACACGAAGCATAAAAACGGCAGATTTAGGACAACAATGCGGAATTCATTGTTCAATTGAAACGACGTAATTTTGTTGAAAACGCCCGCAGCTTTTTACTCACGGTATGCGTCGGGATACTTCGACAGTTTGAAACAGAACGAAGGAAGATTTACTTTTAAAAACGCTCGCTGAGTCCTCCCGGACCAGCTGGACCGGATCAGCTGACGACGACGGGACTGAACCCGTTAAACCCCAACCCCACAACAACCAATTTGCGCTTCGTATTAGTGTGGGTTTCTACCTCCAAGCACCGCACCACACACCACGAACGTTTCAGCTCTTTTTCGCATCGCCGTGTTGCACCAAACAGAACGAGATCGCCGAAGTCAACGCAGCGCTGTCGTGAACCTTGGTTTGTGGTTGCGCACTCGTGGACCCTGTGACTCCCTTCGCTTTCAAAACACACACGACGATTGCGAATAATACTTTCCGTCTTCCGGGAACATCACAGGGGCACTTCGCCGGTCACGTCTACGCAACATGTGCTTGCAAACCGACGAGCTTCTCGCGTCCCGACAAACCAAAACAATACCGGCGCCATGTTAAACGTGCGTTCTTGCCAGATTTTCTCCGACCAAACAAAAACAACGAAAGCAAACCGGCTCTAGCTTCCAGCGTACATCACCGTTGCGCCGTGGCCAGATTTCCTCTGTCAGCTCTAACATAAAGATGACCTACAGATGCTGCAACACTCCTGTTAAGTTTTAATATGGCAGCCACTGCGGAGCGCCGTAAATTCTGAGGAGAGTGCATGGGGAAGCGGTGGCACCTTCGCTTGCAGTTGAAGGGTTGAAGCCAAAACGAAACCAACTGCAATGTCACGTGTTCAGATCGAGGGCACGCTTTTTATATTCATTTTAACTGTTTAGGACGAGTAATTAGACCCATAACTTTATTTGTGGTGTGTAAGAAACTACTGTCAAGGCCCCTGAAATCAATACAAACATGGGCGACAAGGAGGGAAGCCGTATTGCCATCGACCAGAATCAATGGCAGGAATGGCAGCGAGCGCGGTAAGCGCGGGATTCGCCCCGTCCCGCGACATGGCGTATATGCTTCTGGTGCATATCTGTCTCCGAGACATGTTTCTTTCCGCGGCATTTGTCTGGACGGTCCTTTCTAGGTGTGTCCCCAAGCATTCCGGTGCTTCGATAGCCGGTAGTGCTTCGGTCGTCGCGGGGGGTGATGCGTGTTTTCGAGGTCGGCTACACAGCTTAGAGTCACTAAATAAAGCTACGCTTTCAGAGTACCGAACCTCCCAAACTACGCGTCTGAAGCGCGTCAGGCGCCGCCATCTTGGGTCCGCGGCGCAGATGGAGGGGTGCCTGTTGCTAAGCCAAGCCGAGCTGTAGCCGTCGCCTGCGTCAGCTGCCGTAGCCGCAGCTGTGGCGCCGAATCAAGGTCGTGTTGTTCGTATCTAGTCATACGAAGGAATAAGTGCGTTCTGAGCGACGGAGTTCGGCGTGCCGCGCAGTAAACAGTAAAACAGCAGCAGGCAGCGGATCGCTGGACCCAAGATGGTGGCGTTGAAAAACCGCGATGATGAGGATAGCCACTCACGGGACTGCCGCTGTCCAATGATGCCGCAGCGAACCAGAATATTGTTGAATAGAGCGACTGTAGTGCCAAAGAAAAGGAATGCGGTACTCTGAAAGCGTAGCTTTATTTAGTGACTCTAACACAGCTATGCGTGAATGACCGAATCAAAACACGTTTTTTACAACCTCGCATGATTTTTGAACGCATTATCCATTACTCACTGTGAAAATTTATGGTAATTTGGTTAAATAGCGTGTTTTTAACCCCGAATATTTACCAAATACACGGGACTTGCTAACAGTGTGGTTTCGTCCCGAATGTGAAATGCAACACTCATGCAAGAACGGATAGTTTCTTACTTCATTACAGCGGAAGGAGGAGAGGTGACGCTGCTTCACGACGGTCGTTCCTGTTTCTGCACTGTTCAGATCTAACTCCGCCAATGTGCACTGGCAGGGAATAGATATTCCCATTAGAAGCAACAGCATCGACACGTGGCGCTAAGGACAGCTGGTTTGTTTTTGTTTTCAATCACAACGGAATATCACGGTGAAAAAACAAAGCTGTTTCCGGCCACGGACACATAAAAAAAACAGGCAAAGAGCAGAGGAGTAAAAACACACGTATTGTATTTTGACAAGCTCAGGAAAGCTCTCGTATACACTCTAAAATATTTGGTCGTGAAAGAAAGCGTTCTTCGGTGTGTCTATTTTTTGCACCCTAAAAAGTTGTTTTAAGCACCATCTAAATGGTTCTTCGTGAAAAACCTATGAGGGTTTTTTTAAGCTCATTTTTATGCGAAAGTTCTTCATAGGCCAGTTTCCTTTCAAGTGCCAAGGGGCAGTCGTATTTGAGGCGAAACCGTTCTTTACAAGTAGTTCTTAGGGCGTCAAAGAGCCTCTCAAGAACGTTTTTTTTTCTTTGTCTATAAAGGCTGGTTCACGCACTTGCAACGATTTGGTCCGCATCACGGTGGCATGCAACTAAAACGACCATAACGATCAAAACACCGCAACAACCGTAACACATGTATTGCTTCGCTAAGCTAACCCTTGCATCGCTTGCCATGCGGTATACGGCGAACACTTGCCCCGGTGACTTTGTCGTTCCGGTCGTTTCGGTTGCATGCGAACGCAACCGACGCAGATGTGAGAACTAGCCTTAATGCATAAAAAACAAAGACAAACGAAAGGAAGTGACAACACAGAAAGCCTTATTTGTCTCTTCATTCATTTTGTCCGTGTTTTAAGCGTTCAGTTCGTCATAAAAGTTGGAGGCAGAAACTACTATCGTTGGTGGTCTATGAATTGCGAAAGCATTCGTCACGGGACTCACGACGCAGCTCACTGAATACGACGACGTAAATTTTGAGTCAAAACTTTTTTTATAAAGGGGTTATGACACAATCATTGACGTCAGTGCGACTTCAGCGCGTCACTTCGAAACTGATTGATAGCTTCGTCTGTGTGTAATCTTTGAATCTTTCGTCTCTGTGTAATCTTTGAATGTTCAAGCTGTTTCTCTACAAGCATTGCAGCTTCGTGTGTGTGTATCTTGTCCTGTCTCTGCGTAGTCGTTCGATGTTCATGCCGTTTCACCACCATCATTGACCACGTACAAACTAGCGCAACTCAAACCAAGAATTGCTTCGTTGCTTGAGCGCAAATGTGAATGTGTGCGTACTGCCGCTCCCTGTATGCGGGGCGCGGGTTTACCTGCTTTCTAGGACGACGTTGAGAACGATGTCCTAGAGGACGACGTCTAGGACAATGTCTAGGACGACCTCTAGTTCGATCTCAAGAACGACCTCTAGGATGGCCTCAAGAACGACGACTAGGACGACCCCCTAGAGAATGATTTCAAAACGACGTCTAGTACGACCTCTAAAACGACGTCAAGAAGGACCTCTAGAACGACGTCAAGGACGACGTCAAGAACGTCAGGTCTTTCGAAAAGGGTGCGAATGTGATGAAGTGCGTACTCCTGCTCGGTAAACGCGCGGTGCCTGCGTATGCGCGCATCCGAGGCCAGATACCGTACGTGAAAACCTGGTTAAGTAGCTATACTTCGTTTCAGCTTAAGTGCAGACGCAGCCGATGCTACAAGCACGAGAATGTGGCCCTGAACAGTGCATCCACTGCACGAGCGCGCATAACTCGGCAGGGACGCTGAAAGCCCGGAGCTCGCGCTTGTAGCATCGGTTGCGTCTGGACTTAAGCTGAAACGAAGTATAAAGTGTGATAACCCATTAAACAAATACATTAAAAACCAAGTATACTTCGTCTCACCTTAGCATGGACTAACTGCGAAGGCTATGAAAGCGCAAGTGGCTAGCCTTTACTGCCTTGACTGGAGCACTCGCTGTACGAGCGCTCGTGCAGCCGCAGACGTTTCATCCAAACAATTAGCCCGAGCTGTTAGATGCGCGGTTAACAATAGTCTATTCTAAGGTGAGTCAAAGTATAACCCAACTTACTATTTTGCTCTTGAATCAACACCCAGCGCAGCTCTAAACACGCTGCACATTCTGTCACCGGACTTTATCATAGAGTTTCAGCACAGCGCTACCGCTGGCTATCACGGACAGTGGCGTAGCCAGAGGGGGGGTTTGGGGGGTCAGAACCCCCCCCCCCCCCCCGAAATTTTTTTTTTTTTTTTTTTTTTTTTTGGGGGGGGGGACCTTGAGAGCCGGAGACCGCGTCTAGCCCGTACCAGTCGGTTCTCCTGCCTCCCTTTTCACCATTTTGACATACTGAAAAAAGCGAGGATCTTTTGCATTGTTTCCTTATTTCACATGTGGAATTTCGCGTGTTGTATCGTCGACGTGTGGCGATTGAATCTTCTTTTTCCGGCGTGTCTTCCTGTCACAAAAACCGGACTGGTCCCGCCGGGCCACGCGTATTGTAAAGGGCGCCACGTATGCTGGCTGCGGGGCCATGTGGTCGCCGCGGGTAGTGTGGCACTCCCTGGTTGGCGCTAGTTAGCACCTCGCCGGTCCCGACTGGGACTTGACTTGTTTATGGCCTCTGCGACTCCCGTTCGGGGGACGCTTTTGCCCGATGCTTGGGCACTCTACCACTTCTTGGTATCCGGAAATGAGTTTGCCAGATGCCCCAGTTGAGCGTTTTTGGTATTGACTTTGGAGTTGGGGGCAACGAGTGTCTTCGCCGCTGTGACGCTCATTTTTTTGTGTGTGTGTGTGACTGTATCGCGATTGTAGGGGAGCGGGTGTGTTTTGTTTACTTTATTAGGAAAGAGCGCCGTTCGGTTGAAACTAGGAAACTGCGCGGCAGTCGACTTGGGAGCTTTGAGAGCGCAACCCGCTCTTCCTTTCGGCTCCGGGCGTAGCCTCGGGCACCGCGGTAAAGGGGAAGACCCGTATGAACACTGAACGTCAGCTACTTCTGTGCTCCTACTCTGTGCGGCCTTCCTCTGCCGGACTGCCCCAGTGCTTCGACCGTCCGTGACGCGACAGCGACTAAAGCCAACGACCACCGCCTCTGGCGCACCACGGCCACATCGAGACAGAATCCATCGCAAGCGACCGAACTCAGGTGCTCCCACGCCTCTGCGAGCCTCGTTGTGCCGGACTAAGCCAAAGTGCGGTATCGTTCCCATTTCTCTTAATGTGTATTCTCTCTGTCTTGCCCATAGCTATTAAGTTTCTCTTGTATGCTTCCGCCTAATTGAGGCTGTGTCTGTATTATCCTTTTACTTTTGTCATCATCTTACTAGCCTTTTATTAAATGTTTCTACTGCTCTGTTCGTCACGTGCCTTGTCTTTGTGCCCCCGTCCCTGGAGCCCACGTACTGTGGGATTGCGGGCGTCCGAACCCCCGTTGCGGTCTACGGCGAGTGCGCTCCCCTCACGCTCCGCCCCGGACCGTGACACTTCCGCAGCCAACCGTGCGTGCGTACTGAACAATGCCTGCACCCCCCCCCCTCCCCCCTGTGTTCCCGCTGTAGCTCAGCTCCGCCAAGTCACGTACTTGGCTAAGGGCAAGCACGTGGCTCTGTTTTTGTTACGCGGCACAACCTTCGTCCGTGAAATTCTAGAAAAAAAAATTACGAAGTAAAGCAAAGAGTAAGGAAACCGCAGACGACGCGGCAACTCCGAGAACATGGGGAGAAAAAGTAAAATGCCGGCGCCTGCGGCCTGCTTACACCATCATGGAGATCTCCTCTCTTCCCCTGTGTAGGGATGGCGGAAAAGATCCCCTTCGAGGTGTAATAGCTTTTAGACCCCGCCAGCCTTGGCGCTTTCCAATTAGGGGCTCCCCGGATGTCTCATCCAGCTTCGACGACTTTTCGGAAGGCGGCATCGGTCTTTGTGCTTTGTGTCGCGAACCCCGCTGACCGCAGAGCATGGCGTACCGCAGAGCAACTGCAAGTCGCCGTCCCCCGAGCGGGGGTGAGAAGAGCCCTTGCGGGCAAGGTCACTGGGTCGGGAGATGGGGGAATGCCCAGGAGCGTTAATTGAACCCACAAGCTCTGTCTTTCCGGTGCAACGCCTTAACGGCTAAGGCGCTGTCTGGACCAGCAGAGGTTGTGAACTCCTGGTTCATTTTTTCGCAAACTGTTTCCCCTTTTCCCTAAATAAAAAAATCTAAAAGTCGCCCTCTCCACCCTTCATTTTATATCGCGGAACTCGCAAGCCCTGGCGTCACTTTACAGTCAAAACCGGAAGTGCGGTTTCCGCTTGCAGCGTCGTAAAATAAATTTATGTCGGTGGAAGAAATCGCCTTTAATGCATATACAGGGTGTCCCAGCTCTCTCAAAGTAAACTGAAAAAAAACAAAAACGGAATGCTCTAGGCGCATGAAACTAACTGTTTGCTTTTAGCAGTCGTCTGGACACAGACAAAAAGACAGTGTCGGGGGGTCTGTATTTTGGTGCGGGGGGGGGGGGGGAGGGTGTCGAACTTCTCTCGAAATAAAATCCTGGCTACGCCACTGATCACGGACACGGTACCTCTTCGGCGGGCACATGAAAGCATACGTGTCTCTCGAGATCATAGTACGAGTTAGCAATACAGTTTTAGGCGGATTTCCTAGAGACTAAGATAGCGTTAAGAACTTAGGTGTATACGTTGTGCTCTTCGTACCACAAACCCTTTCCTAAGGTTTGCACTTCCTTCGTCTTCTACTCTTTTTCAGTCCTCCCCGAGGAGACGACGTGGCGTCAAACAGTGACTTCCCCTACATACCCCTTAGGGGGGGGGGAGTGTTCACCCCCCCCTTGTTTTTCTGAAGGCACCCCCCGACTCCTGTATTCTCGATGCTCCCCCCCAAACCCACGCTACCCCCCCCCCCCCCCTAAAAATTTAGACCCCCCCCCCCCCCCCTTACTCCAATTCCTGGGGAAACCCCTATCGTCAAAATTCCATCGGAAACTCTGGGGTTGTTTTTGTATTTCGTTTTATCGTGGTTTGTTTAGTTCTAATGCTCACTAATCCTTGTTGCTAAAGCTGATTGAATAAAACACAACGCCGTACCATTGAAGTGACTGATTTCGACACAGTTGCGCACGGATGTGCATTCGGGTAAAATATCTGTTGGAAAAGCGCGTGCTCTCTAGTCTAAGAAAAAATGGAGAAAAAAGGTAGCAACGGCGCGTTTTCCTCCTTCTACTGACGCCCCTCGAAGCGGACACGAGAAGGGAGGAACGAGACTTTTTTCTCCTTTTCCAGACAGATGGGAGAATTGTTCCGCCCTCCCGCTTCATCGTCTTTCGGTTTCGTTTTTCAAGCAGGTCGCGCACGTTGTTTAATAAATGTTGTTGAGTTGATTGAGCTTCAGCGGCAGCGAAGGCCGTCTGGAATTCTGTCTCCCAGTCTAAAAGTGCAGAAAATTTCGGTTGCATTGACGTTTTTACCACAAATTTTATCAAACAAGCAAACGAAGTCGTTTGAAACAGCAAAGTTCCGGAGCTGTGCAGCGCTACGTACACTGGGCTAAGATGGCCGTCCCCGGATTGCGGAACGATGTGTCTACGTTAACGACGTGATCGCGGAAACTGTGTCCAAGACAGGCAGGTTTTGCTGCCGGGTGCCTGGGTTCCTTCTGTGCTAAGTTCGGTTCTGTTTTCCGATGCCGAGTGCATATTCCAGCAAACGTTCCAGTGGTGCTAGCAGTGCCCAGTTCGCACAGAGGGAGAGAATAAACATCTTTATTATGAGAAAGCGATGGGGAGGAGTCCTTAGTCCAAGACGCCTTGAGCTTTCCCTGCTTCCACAGCTCTCGACACGAGCATGAGCTGGTCATCGAGGTTGGAGCTGGTCAGTGCTCTCTCCCAAAGCACGTATGAAGACTGGAAGGGGTTAGACTATTGGGTGGTGTTTTGGTCGCATCCTCCTACTATATAAAGCAGGGTCCTAGGGGCTCCGCAAAAGCGGCATAACGGGGAATAGAGGGCGGGGAAAACGATATGGCATTTAGTGGGATGGAGGAAGGTGATGTCGTTCCTGCTCTTTCGATAGTTGTTTATGTGGGGGTGGGTAGGTACGTCGCTCCAACCGATAGTGCTGCGTGATCTCTTGATATGTTACCAATGGGACCGGCCGCTCCTGCTCGTCTCCCAGGGCCCGGCGGGATATCTCTGGGGCCAAGAGGTGGGCGGTCGCATTGCCTGGTACAGCGGAGTGGGCGGGTGTCCATATGATAGTGATGAGTCTATCCGGCGGGTGCTGGAAGATGATTCGTTTTGTTGTACGGTGGATTCTCCTTCTCGGGAAATTACGGCACGCGTGCTGCGAGTCGGTAATGATGACTTCGGCTGTAGTTTGCGCGATGGCAAGAGCAATGGCCACCTCTTCCGCTTGTAAGGGTTCGTATCTTGGTAGTGTGATGCTGCTGGCATGGTGATTTTGTTGGACGACGACGGCTATACATGGCTCTTATGCCGGGATAAGAGGCCGCGTCCGTGTATGCGGTGGTTGGTTCGTGGCCATAGCGTTTGCATATGGCTTGGGCTCTCGCCTCCCTTCGTCCAGCATGATGCACGGGGCGCATGTTGCGGGGGAGCGGTGAGATGAAGAGGTGTCTCCGGACCTCGTGAAAGAGAGTCATGGTTTCAGAAGGAGGATGCCGTAGAGGAGTTGTGAGTCGCAGTCGAGAGAGAAGAAGTCTTCCTGCGTCCGTGGCTCCCAGTCTCATTCTTTGGCTGGAAAGATGGGCTTCTATGAGCTCGTCAGCTGTATTGTGTAGGCCGAGTTTTAACACTTTGTCGGTGGCCGTGCTGACGGGAAGTCCGAGGGCCTATTTGTAGGCTTTCCTGACCATTACATTCACCTTGGAGAGTTATGTTTTGGTTAGGACTGCATAAGGTATGGCATGCGTAATGCGGGAGATTATGAATGCCTGTACTAGGCGAACCGTATCGACCTCGCGCATACCCCTCTTTTTGGTATGTGGTGTGTTTGAGCTTATTAATCAGGATGGTGTTCGCGCGGTCCGCCTGAAAGGCCGACCGCGCGGATCTTGATATGGATCTTGATTTACCGAGGATCTTGATATGCGCAGATGGAACGATGGTGTGGCCCTCCATGGAGATGGTGACATTGGCTGGGTCTAGAGAACCTTTCTTTCTTGGAGAAACGAGTAGTAGTTCTGATTTCTGTGGAGCACATTGGAGGCCGCATGACTTGGCATAATCACTGACCGCATCGGCCGCCGTTTGCAGTCGCTCCTCGATTTCCCCAAAGGATCCCGTGCCGGACCAGATCGTAATGTCATCGGAATATATGCCATGATGTACGCCGGGAATAGAGTCCAAGAGGGCAGGGAGACCGATTAGCGCAATGGTGAATATCAAAGGTGAGAGTACGGCCCCTTGAGGGGTACCTCGGCTGCCAAGCAGGACTGGGTCTGTGGCGAGGTCTCCCACCGTCGGTATCGCTCTGCGCCCGGAGAGAAAAAAACTTAATGTACTGGTAGGTTCTATGGCCGCAGTCGACGGTATTAAGTTGTGAGAGGATGGCAGTGTGTTTAACATTGTCGAATTCCCCCTTCAGGTCCAGAGCAAGAATGGCTGTGGGTGAGTTGCGCATAGCAGGCAGCATTACATCTTACTTAAGCTGGAGTAGAACGTCTTGCGTCAACAAATGCGAGCGGAAGCCAAACATTGTCACTGGGAGCTTATCGTGATCTTCGAGATATGCTTGCAGTCTGTTTAAGACGATATTTTCCAACAGTTTCCCTGCACACGACGTAAGGGAAATGGGTCGAAGGTTGTCAGTGCTGGGTGGTTTGTTCGGCTTAGGTATCAGTTTAACTTCCGCAGTTTTCCATTCCTCAGGGAGGATTCCCGTCTACCAGATGTCATTTAGATGATCAGTCAGTTCTAGAAGGGAGGGGTTGTCCAGGTTGGCCAAGGCCTTGTTAGTAACTTTGTTTAATCCAGGCGCTGTGTTGCGGCGAATCTTGGCAAGAGCATCCGTAACTTCATGCAGATGAATGTCCTCGTCTAGGCGCGGATTGGGGCTTCCCTAGTATAGGGGAAGGGGTTCCGTGGGTGAGTAGGGAGGTAACGGGTCTTGAGAGTCGCGAGGAGATGGCATGTGTCTCCTGTGCGTTGATGGATGACTTTGTCCATAGTGTGTTGGGACGTCGTCTTGCTCTTGGCCGGCTCAATAAGATAGCGGAGCAGCTTCCAGGTTTTGTAGGTACTAAGGGTGTCGCACATTCCGTCACAGAGGGCAAGCCAGTTTTTCTTGCACAATTCGGAGGCGTACTGTGCCCCGTCTCCTGTGAGCCTCGAAATATGTTTTTTGAGCTTGCGGTTGAGCTTCTGTTTCTTGCGTTTAATTAGACTGCGGCGAGCCTCCCATAGGTGGAGAAGTCTAGTGTCCACAAATGGAGTGGTGGTGGACGTTTGGATATGTTTAGTGTGGGTTGGACTACCTTGGACGAGACGAGATACCCACTCTTGCAGAGTAAGCGGGTGGTGATCTGTCGTTTGCAGTCTCTTTTCTCGTTCATCTCGGAGTTTGGTCCAGTCGGTCAGGCGTGCCTCGCCGAGTTTGACTTTGTACTCTCCGCCGTATATAGCGGTGGCTAGAATGTCATGGTCGCTTCCCAAATATTTTCCGAGGTGCTCCCAGTCCGCGTGAGGAATGTGGCTACTGATAGTTAAGTCTGGCGAGGTGTCATTGGTGACGCTATTGCCCATGCGGGTGTGGGAGGCAGGGTTAGTTAGCAGGGTAAGATCATTGTTTGCGATGAGTGCATGCAAAACATTACGTGTTTATTGGAGTACGCGTAGCCCCAGAGCTGGTGGGCCACGTTGAAATCTCCCATTATGAGGAGAGGCTGACTTCCCGCTTTGTGTATGGCCTGCAGGAGTACGTGTTGGATACTAGGATCTTTACATTTGGGTCTGCAATACATATTTAGGATGAAAAGACTGTGGGCGTGTTTCTTGGCACGCGGGATAAGCTCGAGCAGGATTCCCAGCTGTTCTGTTTGTTGAAGAGCGTGTTGAATAGCAGTAATTCGTTTGCTAACCGGAGAATGAAGGTTTTTTCCGGTGTCTTCTCCGTACGTCACGTAGTCGGGAAGACGAGCGGGCGAATTGGTCTGCTGGAGTGATATGACATCCGGAGGAGAGGTAGATGCTGCAATGAATTGAGAGAGTGAACCGAACTTGTTTTTGAATCTGCGGCAATTCCACTGCCATATGGTGGTTTTGTGATGAAGAGCATGATTATTATTCCGTTTTGCTGCAATCGTGGCCGGTGAGCTCCTCTTGATGGGGAGTGGGTCGAGTGTCTTCAAGTCACGGCGTGAGAGACGACCGGGAAGAGAAGGGTTCTGTGTTTCGAGGTTGTCAAAGCGCACGTTAGTTTGTTGCATTAGTTGCATAAGAATTGCGAGTTGTTTTGTGATTTCTGTGAGTTGTGGGCTTAGTGCAGTCGGGGACAGGGAAGGGGGTTCTAACGGATTCGAAGTGGGGCGTTCTATCTTTTTGCGTTTCTCAGGATCGGATGGTAGTGTGTCGGTTGTCTGACTTCATTACGAAGGGCGCATAATTCTTCTCTCAGTGCGGCAAATTCAGCTTTAAGTGTTGTATTCTCTTCTTGTAGACGCAAATTCTGAGTCTGAACTTGTTTAAGCACCTCATTGGGTAGGGGAGGGGAACGAGCTTTACGAGAGAGCGTCTGCGCCCACCTCACCTGCGTAGATTGCTGAGTTTCTATTCGTTCCTGGGTGCTCGGCGTTCTTCATCGGGTCTTGGAGCGGGACCGGGACCTCGAACTGCGGCATGTCCTGTCCTGGGGCAAAGGTGGGTACCTACGAGATCGGGACCGGGACCGGGTGGTGGAAGATCTTGATGAGGGGTCCCCTCGCTGGCCAGAGGGAGTTTTCGACCTCCGCATGCCGATTGACGTCTGTTCTTTTCGCCGGTTGACGGGTGGCAGAAAGCGCTCAGGGCATGGCCTTGCTCGCTGTGCGGTGTTCACTGCTGCACAGAGAGCATTTCGGTTTGCACTCGCGTCGCTCCGCGGTAAGTAGGGCTTCACAGTCCTTGCACGTAGGCACATCTGGCAGGTAAGGGCAGACGTCCGCGCGGTGGCCAGTTTGAAGGCAGACGTAGCAGTAGGCGACGGTGCGTTTCTAGAGAAAGCACCTCGTTTCCACTCCACCTACGTATATAAGGAAAGGGACTTTCTTTCCTATGAAAGTGATGAGAATGGTGTCTGAGTCCCCGAGTCGGCGGCACGTGAGTGGTTCCTATCCAGGGGCTGAGATAGCCTCCAATAGTTCTTCGTTGGTGGATTCCTTTTCTTTCGAGTGTATCGCCCCTCTACACGAGTTGTCAGGGGAGATACCATATGACGCAATTGCGTAGGTAGTTTCACCAGTAGTTAGCTCTTGGATATTACTCAGCGCCGAGGCTGTAGATTGGTAGGGTGTGCTTGCTACTAGAATGTTCTGTTGTTCATTGACGCGTATTTTGATGTCTGCCGCTTGAGGACGTAGCTTAGCTTCTCGCATAATACTGTTTGAAAGTACCATCGGGCTCAACATGCTCAGCACGAAACCATTGCGAGGCCGGATCGCCAATTTGAAGTCGTCAGCAGGAAGGGGTGGAGGTTTGGGCTTGAGCACCAGGCGGCTGTGTCGAAGAGCCGGCTTTGGCGGTGATAGGTTGAGAGTTTGCGTGGAAAGGCTGGCTCGCGTCCTTGCGGCGAATAGCCCGGCCGGTGACTTTAATCCAGGGTGCCATGTCGTGTTCTTCGTCACCGGTGGTACTTGGAGGGTCTTGCAACATGCGCATGTCATATTCTTCCTCTTCAGAGTTGGCGGTGTGCGGCTGGTGGTTTTGATCAACGCTTGAGCAGGCCGCTGCGGACTCCATCTCGAGCAATGTGGCCACCGTAGTCATGGCCCTCGCCAATGGCTTAGGGTTAGCGGGGAATCCCCGCTTCAAAATTTGAAGTGACTAGAAAATGAAAATTGTGCGCTTACTACCAAGAAATCGGTATCTGCGTGCTCCTGGTGGCTTTGGGCACGCGATGCAAACGTTGATCAGTGTCTCGAAGTAAAAATTTCCGCAGATATTGGTCCTTGATCGCAGAGCCAATGTAGCTTCCATTCGAACACTTCAACACCTCTTCTTCCTTCTCTTCGCACAGAAATGGAGCCCAGCTAACTCATCAACCCGATCGAGAGTGCCTAGCTGGGCAAAATTTGTTCTTTGATACTGGCTTTGTTCCGCGCCTGCAGGGTTTGGCAAAGCGATTTCGTTTAGAGGCCCACAGCCAGTAGCTATCGTTTAACTTTTCATACAAAAACATAGTCAGTCCTATGAAGGAAGTGTGATCAAACGATAAAGAACATATAACAAGACATGCCTGTCAGAAGTTTGTGAATGAAAGAGCTTTGCACGACATAACGTGTTGAAATTCATTTCGGCTGCAAAGTCAAAGCGCATGCCGAAATAACAGGTCAGGTCAATGAGGCCAAAAACCACTGTGTCACGGAGCTCAACATCTTATAGTGCGTTTTTTGTAACCGGTCAAAGCAATCATGCGCAAACCATGCACCATGGCCTTGCGCTTTTAGTATGCGCGTTTGTGCTTGTGTACCTTATAGACTTTGGCTGCATTTTGATCTAGGAAAAAACAAGCAATACCAGACTCTTTGTTCAAGACGGGTGTTCAGAGGGACGCTCAATATAACTCATCATTTTGATGATAGTTTGATTAAACTTGATTACCAATTATCGGACCTTATAAACAAGTACCCCGATGTTGTTAAAATAGTACACCAATATCGAAGACTTTGCATGTTCAAGAAAAGTGTAAAATTGTATTTTTTAGCCCCTGTGAGGCTAAACTTAAAAATTGCTAAGCAAGTGGGTAGCACAATTCAGTGTTTTTATAGTGTTTTTGATTTTTTTTTCATTAATCATTAAGTCTTGATAATTGGATGTTGCAAAAAAATATACCAACGTCTTACATGTGTCATTATATATATTTTTACGTTTTGAATGCAACAGAAATGGAGAATTTTACAGCAACGCTGACATAGTATGTTAATGAATGTGATCTCAATAACGTCGATGTGAATGATTTCTATTTAAAACTTTTTTAGGACGTTGATGTTAATTATTGTGACTACGGTGCTTAGCCAATGTCAATTTGATTATTTTATGTATAATTGCTTTTTATGCTGACACTGGTCCTGTACATCGCTGAATGCTGTAAAGAGGGTCTGATGGCCTCGTCAGAAGACTTTTTAATGCGAAACGATTATTTGCCCCATTACGCAAAAATCCGGCGGCGGCAGCAGCGGCATGACCTAGCGATGGTGCCAAAAATAGCCGACGGCGGAAAAAGTAAAACCACAACCACGTAAGAAATGCTCGGATTGACGTCAAATTTTTCACGAAGGCTCTTATAACCAAGTAAATGAATGGCTTTGTAAAGAAACTCTGAGACCTTTCGGTCTAGATGGGAGTCGAACCCGGGCCTCCGGGGTGCGAGACGGGCACGCTTCCCCGACGCCACGGCGGCTCAACAATTCTGGCTGACTAAGGTGTGCCTAGTGCGTGCGTCATTGCACACGTCCCGTCGCAAACATCTGGCTGACTAAAGGTGTGTCATTGAGCACGTGACGGCGCAGCCAATGGGGAGAAGGTGGCGCCACGTCATGAGTGTATAAAATGAGCGCGCTGTCTCCCGCGCGTCACACACCGAATGAGCAGAAATAACTTTAGCGCATGTCGAAAACATAAATCGAAAACTTTACACCAAAGGGACTACAATGCTTTCGCATTCCCACAAGTAAGCAGTCTTAAGTGTCTGTGCCGAATTTCCTTTTGTATTCTTTTGCCGCAGCCCCTCAGACACATGTATGTCTGAAAAAAAGGATTATTATTATGATTATTCACTCAGGCACACTTTTTGTCGTAATATTTATTTTTATTTTTACAACATGTACACGGGTGAACCGCCAAGTGGGCCCGATCACCCAAAGTTCAGTGTGTCTTTACGTTCCTATGGCCGCTTGCAAGTTCACGTTCAAATGGCAAAACACCGTAGACCGTCTTTTCGTTTCAAATTACAACGAACAGTATACCACATGAAGGTATATGCACGCTGTCTTCACGATAATTGCGAGATAAAATAGTCATAAGCGTCTAAAGACATATAAACTTAATGGATGTTCAGGCTGAATTGAATCAGTGTAAACAAAAAATACAAGGTGGTGTTGAACGTTGTAACTGGTAGAAAACGCCGACTTGTTACGTCTGATTTTGCATAATCCGCTTCTGCTTGAAATGATCAGTTTCGACGTCGAGCAACGCAGTTTCCATCTACAATTATTTTGCAGGATGACGGACCTCGCAACTGAAAATAGCGAGCAGAATCTCATTAAGAATTTTTAGGCCATTCTCAAAAGCTATGCGATGGTAGCGGGAACCAGGTGGAGATCGAGCGGCCGGCCGCTCTGCAGAGCCCGGCCACCCTTTCCCTCTTACCTGAGGCTTGGCCGCTGAGTCATAGAGGGGCTTCTCTGTGGGGTGGCGTTCCTTGAAACTATGGCGCGCGCTAGCCAATGAGAATTTATCCATCAATTCGCTGTTACAGACTACACATACACGTCTGCGTGGTGAAAGCGTTCAATTTTTACTTTTTAGTATGACAAAAGTTAATTGAATAACTGTTTAAAAATTGAATCGCTACTAAAGCATTAATTGGTTCATCGGTAGGTTATTAGATCAAGTGCCCAGACCTAGTTATAACGTAATGTAGGAAAACATAAGCAAACGCCCCTGTGTGAGCGGACATTGCCTTGTTCGGCAGTTTGAAGAACAATGGCCGGGCTAGAGTCAACAGGCGCGATCTCTTACGACCTTTGCAGCGGGAGTTGAGGCTCCCTGCGGCGGCAGCTTGGAGGGGTCGCTGCAACCCTACCGCTCCTACAGCGCTTTAATTCCTTCTGAGAGGCACTTCCTCCTCCCCGTATTGTCATCTTTGCTCCGGGGTTGAGTTGAACAAGTTTCTTGAGTAATTAGACCCACAGGTCATAAGTCAGGCTGCCTTCAGGGACTTATGCGGAACACGTCTTTCTCTTCGTCTCCTTAAGAAGCAAGCTTGTATAGACAAGCATTTAATTATTGTAAGCCGAAACGTATTTCAATCAGCTCACTACACTTATTTCAAGCAAGTATAATTGCACACATTTTCAATCGCAGTGGTCGGGGAAGAGTTGTTTAGGATGGCTCAGGCGGCGTTGGCATGGTTGTGTGGTCGCACCCCTGCGCTGCTAAAGAAGTCCCATTGTACCTCGGCGAGAGTGAAGGCCACAAGGACACCGCTCTCTAGCCCGGTGATGAAAGAACATGGCAGGGCAGCACTGATCTCGCTTGATTTTGTTTCGCAACAATCATTGCGGGGACTGCGAAAGAACGAAATACAAGCGCGAGGACACTTCACGAGTTGTGATCCTGGGCCGGCTTGCTGACACTGAGTGAATGAAAGCAGTGCAAAAGGTGGGGCGCGCGACCGTCTTGATATACGCAGCTTGAGTCCCGCTCAGCTCGAGCGCTGGCTTTGACATTGCTTTTTTCCCACAGTCTCAGCTGAGACGCTGGAAGCGCGAGCACGAAATCTCCGTGCCTTTGCGAAAGGACGTTTTTAAGCGACTCGGTGAGGAAAGCAGCGAAGCACATGCTCGGCCTTTACAGGGACGAAATCACACAGAAAAACCAATCGCTGCAGCAGTGTTGCCAGCGGATGTATGTGTTTTCACCAAAACAGATGAATTTGCATATATTAATAAAATCATAAACTTCCGACATTTAATTCCTTTAAATGGAAATCATGTTCAGCAGTACACATCTGGTATATTATGCAATGTTTACGCACAAAACAGTTATTTTAAAAGAATTAGTTTTGCGGACTACTTTGTGGCGCGTAGGAATGCTCTTCCCGAAGTTGCGAACCGTCCCTCAGCCTTTTGCTGCGCTCGGACGGAAGCTGAAACGAAGTATAGACACCTTTCCCGCTTACTCTCGCCCCCGAGCGCCAAGCAGGCATATCCGGTATGGGCGACGAAAAAATATTAAAACGTTTCAACCTGCAAATTGTAAGAAAATAGACGGGAGACAAAACGAGAATGGGTGACGGTTACGCTTATCCCCTAAATGCATTCTATTGGCGTGGCGACGGCAAAACAATGTTTTCGCCCATACTGGAAGTGACGATATTTCAAGATGGCGGCGTCCTTGTGGAAAAGGTTCATATCGGCCTGCTCTTCATCTGAATACTGCTTTGCAAACCCGCTCCCAGGTTGTGTCGAATAAAGCCCATCTATCCTAGGAAAAGTGGCGCCAATCAATTTTGTGGAAATGCTCGAGACACGTGCCGCGCGCCACTTCCGGGAAGAACTAGAGCCACTAAATGAGCTGCGCAAAATAAGCGTAGCTTGTTTCGTGGCACTATATATAGAAGAACATGGCGTCTGAAATCTAGCTTAGTGCTGCGCTGTTCCGCCATGATCTTCCCTAGTGCCACTAAATAAGCTACGCTTCAGGGTGACGACACTTGTCCATATTGTGGCTTAAAATCATGGCTGCCAGCTATCTGAAAATTTATCTGAAATCACAGGAAACGCGCTTTTACGTCCTCCACAAATGTTGAAACGCTTCGCGACAGAGCAAAGCAATATTACACGAGCTTCCTAACACCGAATCAATGCCGAAGAAGTCGCACTTTTGAATCATGACGATCGGCAGTTGCGACTGCTCTGTACAAGCACCAAGATGGCGGCGCCCACAGCAATATTGGGGAACAGAGTGCCGACCCTAAGAATAGCTCATTTACTGGCGAGGTCCACACTTCTGTACGTCCAGAGGTGTGGACCTCGTCGAAGAGTTCCACACTTCTGCGCGTCGAGTCAAAAGCAACAAGAAGCAACCGTTTCCCACCCGTAAACTCTACCAAGGAGTTCTCTGTCCAAGCAAGTGGCGCGGCTCAAGTGGCGAGCCAAGTGCACAGCAGCTGACAAGACCGGCAACGGGTATGGCAAGAAAGGACAATTTCCGTCTCTCTGCTTGTCAGCGAAAACGAACCGCTCAAAGACACAAAGCCATGTTGCACTCGAGTTATCCTCGTCAATTCCATAAGTTGAAGGCGCTGCCGGCAAGTGCAGACTAAATTCATTTGATAAAATTCACGCTTACAAGTACCGCCAACCATTGTAGTGGAAACGCGCAAGACACGTGCGAGGAGCGGGTGCTCCGCTGCCATTCGCTTCCAAGGGCCGCTCTATTTAGTGGCACTACGCCGCTCATTTCAGTTATGCGCCGAAAATTGCTTCCAAGGGCCGCTCGAGACACGGGCCTCGTGCACTGGCACATTTGACGCAACTTGCAAGACAAACGCAAACACATCGAAGGGCTTCACCCCCCATTCACACTGGAAGCGGATCCGCGTTCGCGAAGCGGTTGCGAACGCGGTTGTATAAAGATCTAGTACAATTGCACGCGCATTTGATGTCATCAAATGCGCGTGCAATTGTACTGAATTCTTATACAACCGCGTTCGCAACCGCTTTGCGAACGCGGATCCGCTTCCAGTGTGAATGAGCCCTTAGTGACAGACATTAGTGACAGACCGGTGGCCAAGTGCAATAAAGAAAAAAAAAAAAGAATCGGTGCCCGAGTGGGCTAGACCGCACCAACTCGGAGCACACCAACTCGGAGCCCAGGGGCTATGTTGCGCTTTTTGGACTCCCAGGAGACTAGGAAGAAGGAAGTGACGTCAACAACGCAGCAAATGCAGATTGGATGTTGATTTTGTTTTCTTCTGCCAACATCCAATCTGCGTTTGCTCTATTCGTTGACGTCACTTCCCTCTTCCAAGTCTCCTGGGAGTTCAAAAAGCGCAACATAGCACCATCCCACCAGGGATCCTAGGTTGAATCCCCACTCCTGCCCGTTTCGATCTGATGAGCATCGTACCGGCGTGCGGTCGTGTATCACTACTGCATGATTCACGTTAAAGACCCCAGGCTACGAGAGAAGAAGAAAACGACCTTGACAGCAGTCCAGCTTTTTCAGACCTCCGCATTTTTGGTTGTTTCTCACTCAATTCTCGTCATCCCTGCATTCCCAACTCACCAAAAGGCCTCTGCAACGTCTTCCGCCTCGTTCCGGAGTGGGTAACCACTTCGGCCAGCGGCCGATCATGCCTAATGCCAACCAAGACGACGCTGACCGGAACACGGATCAGAACAGCAACTTGAGCCCCGACATCGAAGCCATTATTAGTAAGATCCCTTCAACTACAGACAATGACCCAATCATAATGGACGCCCAGGATTCTCGGGACGGCGAGATTCTAGACTCGGATGCTGCTCCTGACGACGGCGGCGAATGGTATCCAGCCCGTGCTCCCCGAAAAACGTCGGTACAAGGAACATCCAGTCAAGACTCGGAAAAGGACGCTCCCCGGACCGAAAGCCTCACCGTGATATTTGTGCCAACGAAAGAAGGTGACCGCATCAGCAGTCTGAGCAGCCTAAAGCTCACAGACGGTTTAGATCTTCTCTGCCCCGAGTGCATTGTTCAAATCAGACCAAATGAGCGTCTGAACTTAATTGCCGTGGATGTGAGAAATGGATTCACCACAAGAACACTGCTCAAATGCACACGCCTCTGCGGACTTCCAGTGAAGGCGTATGAGGGCCTTGCAGGTCCCACAGTCGAAGGTGTGATCAAGAACGTCGACGCAGCGCTTCCTGAAGCAAAAATTGCTGGAAGACTGCAGTCTGATACGGAGATCGCACGAGTACGTCGTTTCGGCTCCTCTGAGAGCGTATGGATCACCTTTCGCGGAAGCAAGCTTCCAAGCCATGTTCTTCTTGGGCGAGTCCGGCATCCAGTGATGGAATTCCACCACCGACCGACTCAATGCTACCGGTGTGGAGGCTTTGGACACTACGCTGTCACGTGCAAGCGTTCCGTTGCTTGCAGCCGCTGCGGTGAGAAGCACCCAACAATTGACGAAAAAACAAAACAGAAATGCACCTCCACGACCGTCAAATGCGTGAACTGCGGAGAACAGCATGAGGCGACATCCCCAAAATGCCAGAAATGGAAGAATGAACGAGACATTCTTCACTACTCGAAGGTGAACTCTGTCGATCTCCGGACTGCACGAGCAGCTATACAGAACCCCAAAAAGTAATCCCACGCAGGACGGCACTTCGACCCCTCGCCAAAGTGCTCTGGAGAGAGTGACTACAAAGAAACACACCGTGCCCGAGAAAAGTTCTGTTCCGGAAGCTAAAGAAGTTGTTCCAGCATCATGCGCTTCAACATCCGCCTCAGCATCCGTCACCGGCACTACATATTCAATGGTAGCAAAAGGAATTCAACAGTCGCCTCGCACTCTACCAAAGTCCCTTCCACAAAAGCAGGCTGTTGCACCCAGCAACAACCCCATAACGGAGAAAATGGACTGCGATACTCACCAAGCACATCCGCCTTCCCAGGAGAACATTTGCAGTCTCAAGCCTCCAACAACGAATGTCGCAAATCCAAAGCCATCTTCGTTACCGACTCCAGAAGTGGACTGGCTGTCCATTATCAAAACCGCTGCACATATGGCATGCTCTTTCTGATACCCCTACAAACACCATGGGCATGTGGTCTACAATCGGTGATCCAATTCGTCATTGACCAGTTGGACCGCTATATCACCAAACAACAGTGAGCAACAACGGAAGATGTCGAAAGCCCCAAAGGTAGAAAACCTAAACTACTAAGGTGCGAGTGGGCACCATAGAGTTCGCAGAGGCGTTTCGTCTGAGTACACCACCGACGAAAATTCCATAGCGTTTTGGAACCACATGGAGGTGTATTAAGTAGAAAGCATTTCAGCTGCCTGCTTAAGAAGAGAGCGTGTTTTCGTATGTCACTTCAGTACAAATAGTCGCA